>JAQJVL010007761.1:0-22448 GCA_035578905.1 Stictocephala bisonia
ACGGAATAAGAAACCACCACATGCAACGTATGTCTCATTAGCTGAAAATATATTAAATAAATGTACAGCACAATCCTGCAAGTACAAAAGATATTAAATAAAAATAATTACACTCTGGGGTCGAAAATGACCCCAGGATAGTAATTAAGGGAACCAGTCTCTTCTTATACAGACAGTAAAACGGGTAAGTTTGACCTATTGTAGGTGTGTATTCTTCAAACCTTTCGTCATTCTTACGTACACGTAAAGAACCAAATCAATTCTAATTTTTACTATAGTAACAATTTTTTTCACTCTTTAGCAAAAGTCAATATACTTTTTATATGAATTTGTCTTTAGATCATATTACAGTTTTACTCGTGCTGACATTCATTTCATACTCATTCATTCGCCAATTGCTCACACCCTCAAGTTACGGTGTCAGTTTTCTAATTGGGGGGTCTCCCTTTCTCCCGGTTAACGCTTGCGATGCTAAACAGTGATTAAGACGAGCCCCAACGCATGTAGTGTTGTAGTTTTAAATTGAATAGTGGACTTATTAATAAAGTGGACACTTGCTTACGAATGCAAGTGCTCGTAAGTCGCTGTCCTGTACTTCCTAGCACGGACCTGTCACTGGAGTGATCATTATTTATTTATTCTAAGATGCCGATCTTCAAGGTATGAGCGAAACTGGATTTCGAATGTGTGTGATGAGTATATATGAGCGAATGCAGTCAATTTTACAAACTAAGGCCGACCATTCCTTGGAAAGTGTCATTAATTAATTACCCTATGAAAAATGAACAGCCAGTGGTTATCAGTTGACCCATTTCAAAATTTGTAACGACTCTGATTGGGATCGAACTGAGAACTTTTAACTTATGAAGCTGGGTTTAAACAACTTCGCTACAGCTAAAATTCATAGCTTGTTTTAATTTATAATGGATTTTGTATACCATTATATAAGTTGAAACCAAAGGGAAATAATATACTTTATTAGTATTGAGACACACAAAGTTCATGATCAGTCTTGCAAAGTGAACTTATGGTTTACGTCTATTAACCAACTAAGCTACCACGCTTCCGAGTGACGTTTTGACATACTTTACATAGTAGTTTCCAGGACTTAAGAGGCTTGTCAAAGTGAACTTATGGTTTACGTCTATTAACCAACTAAGCTACCACGCTTCCGAGTTTTAACATACATTACATAGTAGTTTCCAGGACTTAAGAGGCTTGTCAAAATTAAAATTGGTAATATTACGAAAACTTGTTTGCATGAATCTCTTACTTAATTTTGGTGATTATATGATTAATAGTTTCTTTTTTCTTTTTGAACAAGTGCTATAATCTTTTTGAGGCTTTATTTTATTCGTGCAAAGCGTCAAATTTGTCGTTTTATCTGATAAACTCGACAAACTTGGCAGCATTGCAAAGACCCACAATAAGTTTGAAAGTGAAGACCAGACTACTGCTTATCTGGTTGGCCATCAAACACTTGTATCCAAAATGGCCTGTCAGTGTCACGTTATTAGCAATTTGACGTTTACTTTTTATAGTTTCATGTACGAAAAATTCTTAAAATAAGTTATTTATGTTACTTTTAAATTGATGAAGACGACTGGTTCTGTTCTCAGTCAACCTAATACCGACCGACACGGCGTTCGCTTAATGGTTGCCTTCGGCGTGACCCACTACTAGAGAACAGACTTGAGAACATGGGTGTCCATGTTAGTAGATAAAATTTGATAGTTTGAGCCTCACTTTTTTTTCGGTTTTCCAAGATGGCGGCGGTCACGTGACCGGATCCAAGATGGCGGCGCAGTGTTGCCAACCCCCCACCCCCTCCCCCATGAAAATTTCCCTCATTTCCCACATTTCCCTCACATTTCCCACACATTTCCCACATTTCCCTCACATTTCCCACACATTTCCCACATTTCCCACACATTTCCCACATTTCCCACACATTTCCCTCACATTACCCTCAAATTACCCTCAAATTACCCTCAAATTCCCACATCATACTATATAAAAACCACTGTTAACCTTGTTATACTATATAAAATGAAGTTTTTTTGTCCAATATGGCGACCGGATCCAATATGGCGTCTTTTCCCGCCCGCGCCAACTCACACCCCGTGGGAAAATTCCCTTCCCAAAATTCCCTCATTTCATATATACACTATAACAAACGCCGACCGTAGCGCCCCTGGTGGCAATACCTAGCGACCGTAGCGCCCCTGGCGGCAATACCTAGCGACCGTAGCGCCCCTGGCGGCAATACCTAGCGACCGTAGCGCCCCTGGTGGCAATACCTAGCGACCGTAGCGCCCCTGGTGGCAATACCTAGCGACCGCAGCGCCCCTGGTGGCAATACCTAGCGACCGTAGCGCCCCTGGCGGCGTTGCCGACCACAGCGCCCCAAGCAGCAACGTCAGGTGACGCATGCGCATCCAGGTTAACTCTTCAAGTAATCCTTCACACACCTACTTTTAGCCTACCTATTGAAATTAATTCTAAACCTAATTCTACCTAGCTCCCCCTAATAACACCTACTGTTAATATTGTTAACTATAGTCTTATCTGTTGTAGTATTATTGTCTTTATACCAATTGCCTAGGTTTTCTTAGTTGGAATTGTTACTGTTAATTTTTAGCTTGTTTTTCTTTGGTATTATATTTATTTACACTATTTACTAAATTGTACCACTTTGTCTATTTCTTGTATTATTGTATTTGCCTGTCGTCAAATTTATGTACGTAATGGCAATGCCGTTGAAATGAATAAATAAGTAAATATAGAACGATCTGTTATTTTGTTATAGAAGGTATTATCTGTATGAGTAAGGTTATGAACAATGTTAGACTATTGTGATGTTAGTTATTGCTAGCTTGAAGTATGTATTATTGTTACTTTGCTAGTTGCTATTGCATGAATTGTTGATAATTGTTACCTGTTATATATTATGCTTATAAGTATTTCTGCTTGCTTAGTTATAGCTATATTTCCACAATTATACCATCTCGTTTGTATTCATTGTAAATTGGCGTTTACCGTAAATAGAAGAGTGATCAATAGTCTGCCACCTTGACCGTACTGTAACTGAAGTTTCCACATTCACCTTTAATGTTAACCAATTAATGTATTTCATAGTGAGCCAATTACACAATTATATAATATAATAAAAAGAATAAATAGTTTATAAATCACCTAATAATTTTAACTTTTTTAAGTTCTTACACACTCCTAACATAATTGGCACTTCACAAAACACTGTAGGCTATATTACTAATAAATATATTAAACATAATAACACAGAGAAAACATTCTTGTATATCTAAACACTTCATCATCGTTATCGCAAAATGTCTTATCGCTGATGGTCCCATTTCAACGGACACATTAGCATATCAGTAATCCATTTTGCTAAAATACTTACAATTTTGAATAACTTCAATTCTTTAATATAAATCCGTTTTACTATTTTTATAATAGACTATTTTACGTTGTGTAAAATTTATTTAAAAATCAAGTATAACACAGAAAAAAAGAAAAGAAGCTAAAAAAATATTTTTTAAAGAAGATATAAAGGTAAGTCCAATATAACGTAAGTACAGTTTAATACCTTTAATAAAGAGTATTAATATAGAGTATATATAATTCCTTCAAGTCCATTCAATGCATATAAAACTAGAAAGCACTTAGCTAAATGTAGGTAATTGTTACTACAGAGTAAAAAAATAAAAACTCCTTCAATATAGTACAACAAACTTTTATTTTCAAACAGTAAAGTAACATAAACAAACTATCTTGTGAAAATATAAATGAAAAACACCAGTTACGTATATTAGTTCTAAAAAATATATTAAACTAAACTTACATTATAACACTATACACTACATATACTATCTCTAAAAAAATATATTAAACTAACTTACATTATAACACTATACACTACATATACTATCTCTAAAAAAATATATTAAACTAAACTTACATTATAACACTATACACTACATATACTATCTCTAAAAAAATATATTAAACTAAACTTACATTATAACACTATACACTACATATACTATCTCTAAAAAAATATATTAAACTAAACTTACATTATAACACTATACACTACATATACTATCTCTAAAAAAATATATTAAACTAAACTTACATTATAACACTATACACTACATATACTATCTCTAAAAAAATATATTAAACTAAACTTACATTATAACACTATACACTACATATACTATCTCTAAAAAAAATATATTAAACTAAACCTAAACGTATTGTCCCAATCCAGTAGGTCCATCTGCAACAAAGGTACACATAGTGTAAGGTCTATCGTACTTAGAAAAGAAGTAATATTTGAAACAAGACTAAAGAGTTATATCATTTGTTAAGTCAAATAATAAATTTAACAAAAAATAAAAATAAAAATAGACACAGCAGTAGGTGACAAACACTCATTTGAGACCCACAGAGTCAAATAATAAATTTAACAAAAAAAATAAAATTAAAAATAATAAATAAAAGAAAAAGAAAATAAACACACAGCAGTAGGTGAAAAACACTCATTCGAGACAAACGTTCTCAGCAAATTACAAACAATTGATAAGAGTCACAAAAATTCTACAACAACTCTCTAAATGATTTTAGGTTAGGATCGAAAAAGCCTACTGGTGAGGATGTGGACCATTGTGGAGCACCACTTGTTAATAGGTTTGTGAGCCTGTTAGTACAAAGACAATATATATTTAGAAATAACAAAAGGGTGAAAAGTGTGTGCGAGTGAGCGTGTGTCTGTAGATAAGAACTCAAAAGTAAATTAAACAGCCATAATCAGTATAATACCAATTTAAGAGGAATGAAAGAATATTAAATAACAGTAATATATATTACACAAATTAGACAAAAAGCTATCAACCCTCCGTGGCCCAATGGTTAGCGCACCCGACTCTGGGAGTCAAATGGTATACTGTAGCATGGGTGGTTAAGTCGGAGTGTAAGTCATGTAGGTGGTCAGGGTAGTGTAGGTCCACTTCTAGAATGTAACCAATGTAGGAGTCGGATGCGGTACCACTCGGACACAAGGTTGTTTTTTAATTCGCATAACTAAATGACCTAAAACTTCCACAATAAAAAAATAACAAATACCAATTGCACTCTGTGCAAATGCGCACCTTGTGACAAAGCTTGTAACTACTAACCTAGCGTGCGCTCCATGTACTAACACAAAGTACATTCCATACATTTATCTTATCAGGAATGCGCTATGGTTCATGATAACCTCTGCGACCTCGCCCACTCTTGCGATTAGGTGTCCGCTTCATTCTCTCTCCACCATGCAAGCAACAGCAACGATCATAATTAGCAGAGTACTCCGGAACAGGGAGGAGTTTCTAGGTTTCCACAGGGAACTTCGGTCATTCCCATTTCAAAACCGTACAGTATACTTGTACTGTACGAAAATTATTAAACATGAAGATGGGACCGAGGACCATCAACTTTTAAACAACCTGTTCTTTTTCGTTCATCGTGTTAGAAACGCTTGGAGATGGGGGGAGGGCATGGAACTCCATGTCCAACTCATTGTAAGCCCCTGCGTAACACACGATCACAACCATCATGACATATCATTCATCTACACCTAAACTCCTCCTCCTCTGCTAAAAACGGCCCTTTTCAGGGCCCCATAAATATTGATATATAGTTTTAAGTGGGTTGACGTCACGAGCGTCCACCCTGCGAGCTTGCTCGCCCCACCCATGACGTCACGGTTCCCTCACTGTACACACTGAGTCTCGAGGCATGCTGCCTTCACATCCAACATGGGTACGGAACCACTCGCACACAATGTTGTTTTTTGATTCGTACAACTAAATGACTTAAAACCTCCACAATAAAGAAAATAACAAATGTCTTAACAATCGAAAAGGTTAAAAAATCAACGAACCTACAAATAAACCCTCTCCGTCCTGGTGATGAGGTGTCTACAGATGTGGCACACGCGCAGCCTGGGCCCACACCATGCACATACCACATGGTGACATGGCACCAGAAGCAGAATGGGTAGGCGTAGCAAACAAACGGCACAGTATACTACCCTACCCTCCTGACTGGAAGGTATGTCCTCTTCATCCTCTGCTTCTGGCTGTTCAACAACAACCAAACACATTACAAACAAATAAACTAACTATACAGCAATAAAGAAAAAATAAAAAATAAAACGTAAATACTTACTCCTACAGGACTGCCACTCATCAGGTGCCACTCCTCCTCAGTGATGGAGGCACCTGACAGGGGAAGGTCATCCTCCGTGAGGCCTATGTACAACACCCTATTACCCATGGCGGAGGTGTTCAGGCCAGTGGAGGAGGATGGGCCAGCCGAGGTGCCTGGGCTGGTGGAGGTGGATGGACCAGCCGAGGTGCCTGGGCCGGTGGAGGCGGATGGGCCAGCCGAGGTGCCTGGGCCGGTGGAGGCGGAGGGGCCAGCCGAGGTGCTCGTACCGGAGACCTCGTCCTAATAATAAGACAGTTTGGATCATCACTTAGGGTAAGTAGACCATTATAAACTCTAAATAAACTTTACCAACCTCCAACCTGACGACTGTCGCAGAATAATCCTCCAAGAAGGTCCTGCAAGTCTCAATATAACGCCCGCTCCTGAACATGGCACCCCGACGGGCATCGTGTTCCTCCTGAAACATTCGAATCCAAATGTTTTAAATCAGTAATAAACTATTGATTGATTTATAGAAAGCAACATATAACGTTAATTACCTCAGTCAGCCTCCGACCTGGGGGAGACACCAGGGGACCCATCTGGAAAAGAAATACAATCTTACTACATCACGCTTAATCTTTGCAAACACTGGAATGACTCTACTGAAACTTATACATACATTAACGTAGACCTCCACCAGTTCCCCATCAACCGTCTCATAGAACTGTCGGTTGCTCCACCATGGCTCTATAGGTGTTGGTCGAGTCTGAACAAACAACTTGCCTTAGTCAACTACATTAAAAGTCAACAATGTAACTTATCCTTACATTGGAAACAAACTTACCCGATTAAGCTCCTCGTCCGAGCCCATCGAGACGGTAGTGGAAAGCATGCAGACGATAACACCACCCAAGAAATGCATTCTGTTCTCGTCAAGCGATAACAATATGCGAAACACAAAGTGCAGCATGTATTTATAGTACCTAAAGTGCATTTCATACATTTATCTTATCAAGAATGCGCTGTGGTTTATGATAACCTCTGCGACTCCGCTCACCCCACCCATGACGTCATCCCTGCTCCTTCCGATGCACATTCACTTGTTCAGTGCAGTTCATACACCATGGTCCCCTCCTTGTACCAACTGTGTCTTAGCAGGTTCACGTCTCAATTTGATAACCTTCGCGACATTGAGTGGGCTATACACGGACAAGTCCCCCGTACTGTCTGTTGGGATATAACACAAGAACACAGAGCTACATGTATAACTATGGTCATAAGATTCTTTATGTACCGAGGTGAGATATTTTGTGAGGATTGTAGAGAGATGCTAGAAGCTCTTTATTACCATGGAGAGGTACGAGACAATTTCTTTGTTTGCTATGATGAAGATGAGGTACACACAAACATCCATGGAGAAGGTTTTTATTACCATGGAGAGGTACGAGACAATTTCTTTGTTTGCTATGATGAAGATGAGGTACACACAAACATCTATGGTCCCATGCATGAGAGAGAGTGGTTGGAACGATCACAGGATTTGATAACTGAATGCCAAAATTGTGAAAGAAGTCTCATTATCAAGTACGGATGTATGTGTTTTGAAGACACTTCTACCTATCCCTTCAGACGCTAGACTCCTGGTGGATCCCTGGTGAATATTTTTTTCTATTCTAAATTTGACACTCTGTTACTTCATTTTATTTTTTGAAAATTTTTTAATTTTTAGGAGATGGCAACTAGTGTGATTTTTCGGAAGGCCATCACTTTCTGCAGCGGTGGAGGGGCTGTAGAATTAAAAAAAACCTTTTCCAATTGATTAGATGATCCAGTTTCCACACCACCCAAGAGGTAGGATCTCGGCGCGTTTTTTATTATAGTGAGTATCCCCAGTAGGCCTAGTCTCACTTACTTTATTGTAACTTGCCCCATCCATCGCAAGTTACGGTGGTAGCCACTCCATAACAAAATTGCTACCTCCCACTATTATTTTTGTATTTACTTTTATAAATTTTTTATTTTTTTTTTTTGTATTTTATATTTTTATATGTTTTTTTATTATTTTAGGTGAAGCTTAATTCATAAACACCCTGGACTTATGGGTTCTAAGCCAACCATTCAACCAAACTGTACGAGGGCCCGGACTGCGGCTCGAGGTCTTACGGAGGTTAAGCCAGCCTCAAGCTGCAGGACTGTCTCAGGTCTTATGCGTTTTACGACTGCCTTAGAGGACAGTCGGGCGATTTTTTTATTTACTTTGGGCCGCCCTCACCTCGACAGTTCATGTCCTGGACTTACGGAGTTTAGGCCAGCCATAGGACGTAAGTTCACTCATCTACTACACACACTCGTTTATAGTGTTTTATAAAAAAAGCTCCACTTACGTTTTGATATAGTATAATATCCCCCCAGACCACTTTGTCTGAAAACTCCTCGATAAATGCTTCCGATAAAGACTGGTATCTACTTATAATTCCCCAACAATCGATATCAAAGTTTGGTGACATTTCCCTCAGTATATCTTCGGTAAACTTTGTCCTTTTTAAAATCAAACCCCAGTTTACCCTGTGTTGGTAAATCCGCAACATATCTAGTGAAAAATCATAGTGGGCTGACAGTAGGTCCCACTTAACATACCTGTCAAATTTCATAATAAAGCTGTCGGTCATAACACCAACTGGAGCCTTTGGCTCCTTTGACAGCATAGCCCATGTGTCCTCCATGATGGTTAGAGACATAATGACCAAATTACAGTTCAGACAGCCTTTTATACTCTTGGTGTGCTGTTCTAAAGGCACACTTAAAGTTACAGTTAGCGTGTACAGGTAATATACAAGTGGATGAACAAGTATCCTTTGAACAACCCTTAGGTAGTTCAATCACGTTAGGATGAAATTCCTTTAAAAACTTGACCTTTTCCGACCCTTTAGTATAAATTTTAGTAAAAGACTTAAAAAGAGTGCGAAGTAAACTTTCATCGTAGTCTACGCTACCCTCTTCCCATTTTATCCCATGCAAGTGTCGGATCAGCCATCTAGCTGTCCTCTGTTGTTTCCCATCGAGTGCACACTTACAGTAAGGTGACTTGAAAACAATCTGTGTTTGAAAATGTTCGCTTACTATTGCCAATTCTTTAACTATAAAACGGTTATTATTGTCAGTAAAGGCTTGAAACTCAACTACCGCAGCCATTGACTCTATTAATTTCACAAGTTAATCTATTGAAAATGTGTGGAGATGGGCTTTGGAACCCTCCACAGAGATATTGCTTTATGAGGTCTTCTTCATAGAACAGCTCTCGCAATTCCAACTGTATTAACGGAAGGTTGGATAGAAACTGCGCCCACTCACCCACGTTAAGTGTCAAGGTGCTACCTGGGTGGTTGGTAGAAGACTGGGCTTGCTCGCTCACATCAAGCGGTAAAGTATTGCCAAGGAAAACATGTGGTACCCCAAAGACCGATAAAACTTTAACAACTTCCTTTTCATCAACTTCCAAATAAAACTTTTTGTTATCTGTTAGGGCTTTAGAGATGTTATTGAAATTTACACAAAACTGACTAAATACGTCAAACGACCAGAACACGTAGTCATGTCTTCCCTTGAACATTACCCCAAGACTGTAGTCTCGATTTTTAAAAATTCCAACGGTAATTGATTTCGAAAAGGTTTCATTTAGAAAGAAGACTCGCTTTAAAAAAATACCATTTAACATATCGATCGGCTCCAAGAGCTTAGGTAGCGCGAGATACTCACCTAGCGGCTCCATCCTCTCAACTGAATAAGATACCTTTGTCAACCACTAATCACACCCCCCTCCCCTCCACTACCCTCGTTTTCTAAACTTCCCCCCTTTAACAGCTCCTTGATATTTATTTTAAAATTAGCACCAGATCGACCTACAGTGAACCTCGTCTTTTTATACCAAACAACCTCGTCCTGCAAACGGTCCGCGTCCCAACCGTTTACCTCCGGTGGTGGGGGTACATAGACCGAATCACTAAGCATAACCCGATCAATGTGAGCAATTAGGTAACGCTCTACACAGGACAACTGTTCAACGTACCGTGAAATACAAGGTAATAAGCTGACAAAAGTCAACCATTCACCTTTAGTGAAAAGAATAGATGTTTCATTAAACTTATCACATAGATCTACATGAGGTTTTTTGTATATGTTACGGATAGTGCATTTAATGTCCTCATCAATGAATCTCTTTTGAAGACCACCTTTGTTACTCAGATCATGAGTAATTGAAGGTTCCAATTCCTTCAACTTTGTGAATTGTTCGTTGTTTAGTAAAACGTATTTCCGCATGCCTTGCTTATGAAACAAAACACCCACTTGAAAGTGAAACTCTTCAAACAGACCCACTGTGACAACCTTGGTGAAATCAGAGGTTATGTTGAACATAACCTTTAGAAATGCTGTGAGGTCCTGCTTCCACAAATCGATTGGCTCATGTCGTGCGAGATACTCACCTGCGGCTCCATCCTCTCAACTGAATAAACTGACTTAGTTTGATTACTAAATAGTATCCCCCTCCCTTCACTTACCCCCACCCCCTTTTATTACATAAACGTTCTTACTGTATTTGTTAAAAGATTGTACATTAAATGTACATCGTGAAGTATTAAACAGTAAGCTGTAGTCTTTTCCGGTACAATATTCCTAAATTCAAATTCGACGCGTACATCGACAGGTCCAGACTTGATTGAATCGTTCTGCTTAGAGCAATCAATTACAAAGATCGGACATTTCGATTTAAAAGTATCCAAGTCCATGATAGGTGAATTGGAAACGCCGTAGTATGAAGACTGAAATTTGGCGTACATGTCGTAGAATAAACTCCAGTCACCTCGGACGTTGTCGTACGGATAGTAACTTGAATTGAGGTACAACTTGATATCCATTAAATCACAATGGTCAAAACCTGACATGTTCATTTTTATGTTATTTTTCCTATCAGTTTGAAACGCTAGTATCACATAGCGGGGTTTCTCTATCTGTGATGATGTTTTTACAGTCCAATTATGTCTCTTTGTTTGTGGGAGCGTGGGATATTCGTGACACTCCCACGACCTAAAGGGAAGATGAATCGGTGTGTCTTTATTAACGAGTCTCAAAAGCTTTTCTTTGTAACTATCGGAAACAGTCAAGTGTGGTACACGCCAGTATAAATCAGTTATCTCTAGGCTGTGTGATAGTGCATCCTCTGATAACATTGCATCATTGTCGTTTGCTGACCGCAACAGAATCAATTCTTGTTTTATATTTACAATAATCTTCCTGTAATCTTCCATGAAACCAAAGAGCAATCTTAACGGAACGGAGAAAGTGAACTCCTTTGTATTTTCTGATGACCCTGGTCCGAACCAACAAGCATTTTTCATCGCGTTCGTTTCATTCTGTCTAAGTGACAGTAAACTTTTCATAGTTGATACAACACCCAAGTTTTTAGTACGGTCCACTGTTATACCGGAAATTTCGTATCTAATATCTTCAAACAAGTACGCCATAGCGTTATTAACCAAAGACACGTCTGCGGCTACACCGCCAACCTTTTTAGCCGTAATCTTACCAGAAATATGCAGAGAACTTTCAAACGGAGCAGTAATGATGTCTTGTTGACTGATTGTAATACGTATTTCATCATTGTTTTTAAATGTTGAAGAGGCGTATGGCTTGTGTGTGTGATACTCACAGCCAGTAATAATATCACTGTATTCGACTCCACCCTCAATTTCTAACATTCTTTACTTTTATTTTAAATCCTAAGGATCTTAGAAGCTTTGTATTGCGTGATGTTAACACCTTGGGTGTTTTAGGTCTAATGACCTGTTTCGACATGGTTGTTTCCCTAAATACTAATCCCATTGCTTCGCCTTAAGTGTAAGCGTAAGGATATTGTTTCGTTTCTAAAGTTTATCAACTTCCCCTGTTGATCTCTCAGCTCACAAGTAATGTAATTCAAAGCTTGAACGCTCACTGGTAAATATATCACGTTATGAGGTGTTTCAATTATTTTGTAGCCAGGTAGAACTGACGGATAAAATTCGTGTATTATATGGCTTTCCTGACCGTTCTGGTACGAGCCCCTTGCCACGTTACATGTGACTCGAACGACGTTTACTGAGTTAATGTTAACCTCATTCTCGGACATGTGAGTTTTATTAGCTCCGTATACAGCTTTATTAAAGCCGAGCAAGGTAGCAAGGCTGTTTACTGTTTCAAAGTGAATGGGTTCACTACAGGTAATTTCAACTTTCAAAGTACTATTGTTTGGTTTTAAGCTGAATCTCACACCAGCTTTTATGTTACTGTTAATGTAATTCTCTAAGTCGCTAATCTCGTAGGAGCCGGTCGGAATTTTCATTACAGTGTCCCCGTAGTGGAATGTATCGTTTACATTTTCTTCTATGTTCGGTATTGAATTGTACGTTGTGAGGTCGATCAAGCCAATCTCCCAATCACCTGTCGATAAATCGACCGAAGGAAATATGTCACAACTTAACGTTGAACTCTGTCTGCTAAGGCAAAACATTATCAACGAGGAACTCTAAGCACAAGTGCCCACAGAGTACTGAGTCAAACTCCTGTTGTCTTTCGTTATTATACTTTATATTAACACTTGGGCCCCAATATATGATTAGTTCCATAGGAGGACGCAAGTTACCAAAACTATCATAGTACAACACCTCGTTACCTAACTTTTTATAACAAACCCAATGTGTACCTTCCCCCTGTATACTGTCCAGATTAACAATTGCGCTTTCGTTCACTCTAGGTTTATTCGGAAGTGTGTCCCTCATGTAAACACCTCGAAAGTGTGGAATGTTTAATTTTCTAGCGTAGTTGACGAGTTCGTGGTTTGATAGGGCATGTCCAGGAACGTAGACTAATTTGAAGTTTTTTTTTTCTTCTTACAAATGCATTTTTTCTTGTTCTTAGGTGCATTCTTAACACCTCGGCCTACCCAGGGTCTTAGATAAAGCCCTTTTCCACGCCGGTTTCGCTTTACTGTCTTTTTACGTTTAACCACACCGCCACCACCCCTACGTTTACCTCCACCCAACTTTGCCTTCGCCTTCATGGCTGTTGTAACTACCCAAGCTGCGGCTTTCTCTCCGACAGATGAATCAGACGCCTTAAACCTTTGCCAAGCTCTTTCGGCCAAGTCTCTGTCCGCTTGTGCTCTCTGCACAGTGTCTGAATATTTTGAGTAGGCTATATCGTGGATCTTACAAGCTTCGTCCAAACCGTTTATTCCCTGATCACCACGAGCTAACCTCTCCTTTAACTTGGTGCCACCCCCACAGTACCTGTATCCTGGTAGGTGGAGTTCCACTGGCAGTAGATCTATACCCCTGTTTAAGGCTGTTCCAGCTAAATGTCCAATTCCTTTGAGTGCACTAGATACGAGTCCCCTTCCGCGACGTGGCGTTTTCTTCTTCATTAGATGTGTCCCATACGAAGGATAGTTAAGGAATGAAGGGACCTAGCTATATTTCTCTTTATATTACCCCTCAGCTTGCTCATCGAAGACTTCAGCCCAGTTTATGTAGTTATCGGCGGTCAGTGTTTGTGTACTCCGCCCTTTACCGCCATGGATATGGGAAAAAAGTACCTGTCCGAGTTTTCTAAGTTGTTTTTCTGATTTAACGCCGTTTTCATGAATCCGCCCCTCCAGTGCATTAACTGTCTCTTTAAGTGTTGTCAGCACTGTACCTATCGTTGTTGTTTGTTGACTCAATATTTCCAAAATATGTGATTTTGTTTCGGTTAACACTTTTAAGTTTACGGCCTCATCCATTTCTTTCGCGTCCCTAACAGATTTAATTCCCATGTTATCAAAGTCCCAATCGTCCTTGCGTTTCTTTGGACAGTTTTCTAGTAGGTATGACTTGGTTACAGCATCTTGATTATCATGTGGGTCAGCTACAGAAACTAAACGCCGCTTTTCGAAACTCCAATAACTACTAGTTTTAACAGGGACGACAGCATCTACGTAACGTTTGGTCACCGCATGATTCGGACCTGTAGGGTCCTTTACCCTTGTTATAAGCCTATCTCCTACGTTGACTGTTTTTTGTTGGTACAGTACACATTGTTCACCTATAGTTCTCAAGTTCACGGCATCTCCGAGCTCCTTTGGTGATGCTAGGTTTTCTATCCTCTTGTTACGCGCAGAATAGCTGTTTTGTAAGTTTGGCATTGTGTTAGCCTCAAAGTATGTTCTCGTAACAGCGTCGTTGTCTGCCACGGGCACGCCGACGTTAACCATTCGTTTATTTTCAATATCATAGTTTCCTTCGGGTGTTAGTTTAAACCCTTCGCCCGGTGGTCCTTTGCCACTTACATTGCCCTCAGAGGGCAAGACACGTCCAAACTTGTCCACAGACATAATCTAACTGATGACATTAATCGTATGAAAATACTTTTTATACATAAGTATATTTGTTTCTTCCAATTAATTACAATTGTCTATGTACGTGACGTATTCCCAATCATACGTGCATGATAACCCACTAATTATTTTGTTTACTGTCAGACGAACAGTTTATAGAGGAAATGCATATGTTGCAGTTTGATATCACTATACTTGACCTCAAGGTTATCATGTGAGTGAAATGCACGTGGAGCTGACTGATGTAACATTAACCTCAAAGGTCAACTGCTATCACAAGTATTGCCAACTGTGAATTCTTTCCTATTTTCAGAATGTAATGAAACTAAACTATAAGCCGATTAATGTTTTGTAACGACTATTACCAGCTCCTGATATGACTTTAGCTTCTTTTAATTCCTCGATTATGTTTTGAATTTCGTTCCTATGGTTACCATTTCCAGCCTCTGTCGAATCTATAATTAGTTTTAATCTGTCACATAATTCGTTTGGATTGTCCCAATAGGAAATGTCACGTGATCCAAAGTCTTTTAGCCCTTTACCGTACATTTGTTTGGGGAATAACGTAGAAATTATGTTTTTATATTTTATGGACTTTGTCGGTCGGTTAATGTGGTTATGGGGTAGATACCCCTTTTTATGCGCATTTGTTTTTATCAGCATATCTTTATAAGCGTCCAAATCATCTTGTGTGTATAACTTTTCGTCGGGTTGTCTTTTAAATAATAGTTCGTAAAGGCCTTCGGTTCCTCTGTATTGTACATTGGTCAAGTGAATGTTTCCTTCGTTGTCGAATGTAAGCGGTTGATTACCAACCATTAGTTTATCATCGTCTATATGTGGCCCGTATATGTTGTCCATTTTATTCTTAACACCAGCTTCATCTTTTAAAAGTTTTAACATGTATTTTTGTGTTATGGGCGCGTTAAATGTCTCTAGGACGTACTGTGAAGCCTCGTGAAACTTTGCGGGGCTTTGTATCAATTGAATAACCGAGGGTGGAGGGGGAGATGATGTTTCAAACACTTGTGTATCTTGAATAAATGACGGTCCTCTAGGTGTTGACATGTATTCTGGCTTAAAATTATCCTGCTCGTCCACACTGAGTTCCATAGGCTCCTCCTTTGGTTCGTCTTTTATATCCGTTCTGTTTCTAAGTTCAGTTAAAATTGGTTTGTACTGTTTTTCTAATGTTTGTTCGGTATACACGTTACCCAACTTGAAAGCACGATACTTACGACGGACAGCGTCTTGTAGCTGTATAATTCTTCTCGTAAGAGATTGATGTTTACTGTTTCGTGGCATGTTTGTAAAGCTTGTCCTAGGTGTGGATCACACAGGGACTTGTCGCGAACTGTTGTTGAAAATCAAAGTAGACCGTATTTATATTACGAGGCTAGAAACTTGTCAAAGCCAACTCTGTATCTCCCTTTATCTAACTCACAGTCCTTACTAATACAGATAAAACTGTACTTGTCTTTCCAAGCTAAAGCGCACATTTCTTTAAGCTTTTCAAACGTCATGTCTGTGTTTACATGGTCATTGTACACATGTTTAAGATTTGTTTCGTCCTGCTTGAATAAAATAATCAAGTTCGTATTGTCCCTTACTAGTTGTTTAGGTATTCTGCTGTAGGTTTGTCCTATGTAGAAGCAATCAATGTTGTTATGTCGACCCATGGTAAAGTAGTTGCGTATATTATCGTGTTTTTCACACGCAATGTCATCAAATATCATAATAGAGTTAATTTTAGCTTCTTTGGGCGATAAGACTTTAGTGTTTTCATCGAATATAAAATATCCAATTTCTTTGGGTAAAACACTTTTTAAAAATTGATACTTTGGTTGATGTAGGGACTTTGAGAAAATGTAAACATTTTCAAACCTTAATCCGTTTGGATCGAACAACATGTTGAAAACAACATTTGTTTTACCACAATTACTAGGTCCAGCCACTATAAACCTTATAGTGGATGGTAATAATGGACCGTGTTTAATACCACTGTCTGTACGTATAGTGTACATGTCAAAGTTTTCGACAGGTAGCTTTGTGTCCTGTTCAATAACACGCATTGTTGGGTTATGGATGAAAGTGTAAGGGAAACCTTTATTTATACCAAGTCTTTCTTGTTCACCCATGTATTGTGTTTACCGTCATATCCTGCCCATTTAACTAGTACTTTGTTTCCTTTTTTTCTAAGTACTTTTTCAATCAGGTATACGTCGTCTGTCTTGGATTTCTGTAGCTCTTTTTCGTAGAAACTTCCTTTGATGACGTCACCGGTATGGTCTTTGAGGAGGTAGGTTGTAGGAATAGTAGTTTGGACTTTGTACACAGTAAATATCTCGTTAGTCCAGTTGGGTAGGTATCCTTTGTCAAATACTTTTTTATATTTACTTATCCTCACCTTGTCGCCTACTTTAAAGCGGACCTTTTTATCCACCGTCTTGTACCTTTGTCTGTTTTTATTAATGTTTTTTCTGACTATGTTTTCATTTCTTTTGTTCACATGACTTGGGGCCATACCAATAGTTTTATGTTTTCTTGTGTTGTATTCGTCCAACAGGGAAGGTAGTATTTTGACCCATTGATACTTACCTTGCTCCGTGAACTTTCGCCACATTAATGATTTAAGGCTACGGTTGAACCGCTCTACGATGGATGCCTTCTTATCACTATAGCTCGAGTAATGGTTTATACCATATTTTTTCATTAGCTTTGTGAATCCTACATTGTAAAATTCTTTACCCGCATCTGTTTGTAAGTGTTTCATTTTATTGGACTCTAATACAGGTGTTATGGCTTTAACGATTTCTGGGCCAGTCTTATCCTTTAATGGGACAGCAAAGGCGTATTTGCTAAAACAATTTATTATTGTCAAGATGTACTTGTACCCTTGATTTTGTTTAGAATAAGGTATCATTTCGACCAAGTCAGCTTGGAACAAGTCTTGTATTCCCTTAACTTCTACAGGTCTAGTGGGGAACTTTTTTCTAGCTGGGGCATGTAGCTCCCTTGCTATCTGCTCTCTTACACTCATAGTGGAAGAATGAAGGGTTTCAAGGTAAGTTTAACAATTTATTTGTTTTTCTTTGGTGTATAGAGCCCCAACCTCGCTCTATACGGTGGCAGTCGACCATAAAAATAAAGTTTACTGCCTCCCTACCAATTGTAAAGCCTTTACCTAACGAGCAACACACATTCGCTTTTGGATACGGGTTTTCAGGCCCCAGTGCCGCATTCGCTTTTGGATACAGGTTTTTACGCCTGAGAGCCACATTCGCTTTTGGATACGGGTTTTCAGGCCCCAGAGCCACATTCATACAGTTGCCCGAAAGGTAAAGGCACCATTAGTTAGATAAAAGGTAGTATTATTTTTTGACAGATATGTTTACATCATTTTAAAACATAAAGAGACTATTCAATATGATGAATATTTTAGAACTATTAGTTTGATTTGTAATTGCTGATATGTTAATGGGACCATTAGCGATAAGACGTTTTGCGATATCAATGATGAAGTGTTTAGAGATACAGGAATGTTTTCATTGGAATGAATTTACTTTACGGATTGATTTTTTACGATTGTAAAAGAGTTTACTCAAAACTAACTTAACATTACTTACCTGGCGTAGGAGTTACCGTAATCAAGAAGAAGGTTCACCCAGTACGGTGTCTGCACTACGGACGGGTCGAGCCCATCCAATGTCGTAAATTGGGTTTCTACGGACATGTTAGTAACCATGGGTTACAATCTCATTCCATCGTTTTTAGTAGTTGAAAGTATATAATCTTTATATTATTATTATTACAAAGCAAGCTGATATTTCGCCTTTGTGACGTGAACAATATTGTGTTTTCAAAGTGTTGTTTAGAAGGGTTTAACAAAGGTCTGATGAAGTGTAACCGTTGGAATTTAAATAAATAAATAAATATGCAAGTGACACAATAAGAACAGGATGTGGGGAAGGAAGGAGGTAAGGGTTCTGGAAGTCAGTTTTATTGTTTTTCTGTTTCAATGTTACTGTTTGAGTTATGGGTGAGTTTTGGTTTTTTGTTAATGTAGTCGTGATCATGTTCTAAGGTTCGTTTTTTATTGATGATGTGGTGTCCGTATGCTAGTGTATCAATTCCATTATTCAAGATGTAGCGTTTGTCGTCGAATGGTGAAAGGGATAATTTTGAAACGTTCTGGGTGAATATGTTATGTTTTTCGCTTCTAATGTTTAAAGCGGATGTTGTTTTTAAGGTGTGGTGAAAAAGACATTGTTTATATTGCTTGTGTTTTCGTTGTGTCTTTATAGCGACTCGGGGGACGCCTTTGGCTACCTTTTTTCCTCCATATTGTAATTTAAAACTGAATAGCACTTTGCTCTTAAACCAATAATTTCCCTAGCCGGATTAGAATTCATTTCATCTTTGAATTTACCTAACGCTTTTTTGTTTGAAATGCTATAACACGGGTGGCTAGGTGGGTAGTCTGATGTGTCGAAAAGATGAAGTTCGTTTTTAATGTCGGTGTAGACGTCTGGTGTGTAAACATTGTAAAACAGTGAATCGGTATCGGTCATGCAAAGTTTTATGTTCTTCCCGTACTTTGCTATTGCCCAATTATAGTGAAAGTTATACATGATAAGTTTTGATATTTCCAATACTGAGAACCCGACATAGATGGGTCTGTTTAAAAAGATTGTTTGTTTTTTCAATGCCAATCCCACGATATCTTTATTGTACGCGAAGAATGTTTTGAGTCTGGGACTAGCTGTCCATTTGACCAATTGCTTTTCGTTGGTGACCAATTTGAAATCAATACGCGACCTAACACTTTCTAAACTCTTTCCATATGTGGCGTTATTCATTAGTTTGAAAAAATCTTTTTCGAAATTGTTTTTAGCGCATTTTCTTTTTTCCGTATTAAAGTTGATGAAAGGTGCAAGCCAGGCGGACTGTTTGAAACTAAGTACTCTATGGATGTTAGTCAGTACAAGTCCCAGTTGTAGGTATAGTTTTAGAGTCCTGTAGTGTACAACGTATTTTGTTTTGTCACATAGAGTAGTTAGTAGTTTTTCGGTCTTGGTTGGTTTATAGTTTAGTTCGTCAAGTAGGTCCTTGCAGTAGGGGGAGAGCATGTCGTCTGTCACTACTTTACGTTCGGGAGCCAGTGGAAAGTCTGAATGTAAGTCATGTAGGTGGTCAGGGTAGTGTAGGTCCACTTCTAGAATGTAACCTATGTCAGAGTCGTCGGGTACCTTTGTAAAGTCAATGGCTTGTGGGTCGATCCATTTAAAATCAGACTCTGGGAGTCTATCGGACATACTGGTTCCGTACAAGTTGTTACAGTCTAGGTGAAGGAGGTAGTTAGTGGGTTTTGTGTTGTCAAAGTTGGGTAGGTAGGGGTTGTTGGCCTGGGCGTACCGGTTAGGTATCATGGAGACACCACCCCGGATCCCAGACTCGACAAAGAGGTGGTGGTCAATGTCTGTGAGTAGTTCGAGTTTTACGTCAGTCATTTTTAGCATGGAATTCCATGCTAGTCCAGGGGCAGAGTATACGTTACATGGGTCAATCCCATAGTATGTCATACTGGTCGTCCTAAAGTTTTCAAAGACGTCAGCCAGTAATAGTACGTCTGTAAGTAGGTAAAGGTCATGGTACTCTTTCATGGTTGTCATGTCAAAGGTGGTCCATACAGTTTGTGCGTGTGTGTAGTCATCGTCGGATATGTGTGTTTGAGTCAAGTCGTTGTAGAACGCCTCCTTGGGAGGAAGTTCAGTATCATTGAATTTAGATTCGTCCGTCATGTAAGAATAGGGGAAGACACCTTTACGTAGAAGTAGTTCGGTGTTAGTCATACACTGCCCTAAGATTTGAAATTTGGAAGCCCCGTCAGTAGCTAGGTTGGACACGAGTGTGTCCAAAGAAGCGTTTAAGAATTGAAGTGAGTCCAAAAATCGTAGTGACCCAAGGGTGACTGAAATGTACCGCTCGCTGGTTGTAGCGATACATGACAGTTTTTCTTCTTTGAATTTACCTAACCCTTGGATCAGGTGGTGGCAATCATAACCTCTGAGGTTATGGAAAAAGACTGGGATATGATCGGGATAAGTTAGTGATCAAGCAGTAGTGAGTAGTCATGTCAGTAGTCAAAAGTAACAAGTTGATGTGATGAACTCTGAATTTTTCTTTTGTTATGCGTAAAGGGTGAATTTCATCTTTTTCAAAGCCGAATACATTGACTGACAAAGCGGGATTTAGTTTTTCAAATTTATCAAGATCTGTAATTTTGACGGGGTAGCTAATCCCAGACATGTTTACTTTATTTTCGAGTTTTTTGAAATAGCTTACGCGTCTATTTTTATCGGGATACAATTGAGAAAGAACAGAGTACAGGAAGCATTTATTGTCGTCATTTTTAACATTTATGATTCCTTGTTTGGAGTGAGAAATTTTTTTGGGGGTGGGTATGTAGGAAGAGGCGTACAAAGGTTGAAATTTTGCAATGAACAGGTCTAATCGTAAAACATTTTCTATTACCCACCCGCTGCCTTGACTTACCCACTTAGCCACGCTTTCTAAAATTTTGTCTGTAGCCTCGGAATACTGCATATCTAGAGGATCGGAAGGTAGCGAAGGGCGGGTTCTACCGTGAAAGAAAGGTGTTGTTGTGATTTCTTCATTGTTAACAATTTTTGTGAATTTAATTTGGACCGCGATGTACCATTTTACTCCCCCGAGTCGGTTTAGATGTTTGTTTATTTCATCCATGATTATGTTTTTGTGATCGGAAAGTACGTTAAGGAGATCAGGATCTGAAGTGTCGAAGCGGCGGGAAATGGTGACTAGGTTATCGTTAATGGCGTAGGATTCCATGGATAGGTTAGGATTGGATTTAAATTGATTGAATGTTAATTATTAAATTAAAGTACAAGAAGCAAAGTATTGATTATTACTTTGAAATACTTAACAAAGAATTAAGATATAATAAAGTATTTATGATATCGAGGAGCACAGTGAGGGTACGTCTGATCGGTGCGAGCGCAAGAGCAGAAGTGAGAAAGATTACTTGTGATGGTCGGTTAAGTAGGGGCGGCAACCAATCGGGGCGTTGCGTTTGGATGCGGAGGGGGCGACCAATAGGAGCACGGCGTTTGGATGCGCATGCGTCACCCGGCATTGCCGCTAGGGGCGCTACGGTCGCTAGGTATTGCCGCCAGGGGCGCTACGGTCGCTAGGTATTGCCGCCAGGGGCGCTACGGTCGCTAGGTATTGCCACCAGGGGCGCTACGGTCGGCGTTTGTTATAGTGTATATATGAAATGAGGGAATTTTGGGAAGGGAATTTTCCCACGGGGTGTGTGTTGGCGCGGGCGGGAAAAGACGCCATATTGGATCCGATCGCCATATTGGACAAAAAAATTTTCATTTTATATAGTATAACAAGGTTAACAGTGGTTTTTATATAGTATGATGTGGGAATTTGAGGGTAATTTGAGGGTAATTTGAGAGTAATGTGAGGGAAATGTGTGGGAAATGTGGGAAATGTGTGGGAAATGTGGGAAATGTGTGGGAAATGTGAGGGAAATGTGGGAAATGTGTGGGAAATGTGAGGGAAATGTGGGAAATATGTGGGAAATGTGTGGGAAATGAGGGAAATTTTCATGGGGGAGGGGGTGGGGGGTTGGCAACACTGCGCCGCCATCTTGGATCCGGTCACGTGATCGCCGCCATCTTGGAAAACCGAAAAAAAGTGAGGCTCAAACTATCAAATTTTATCTACTCATGTTGGCTGGTTGTTGTTTAGAGATGAGAACTGAGTATCA
>JAQJVL010007762.1:0-22484 GCA_035578905.1 Stictocephala bisonia
CAAAAATGCAGATTTATATTTTAATAATTTATTATTGAGTATTACAATATATTAAGTGGGATCAGAAAGAAATTTTGCCAGTAGTGACTCAGTGGGGAAGGCTCTGGACTGCGGAGGGCATGGTCTGAGGTTTGAATCCCCTTTGAGCCAACGGTCGGTACTTCACTCGTTGAATAAAGTACACACACAGACTTGCAAGGCCATGTGAACTGGCGAGTGAAGTTTTAGTTAAAAAAAATTGTAGCTCGGCTTAGTATTAAGCCCATGAATTATTATTTGGAATAGAAATACAGCTGAAAATAACTCTAAAATATTTGTTGAGCTAGAGATTCAGCAAACTTACTAAAGAAAACAAGTCTTATAAGACAATAGACAGAATACATGTGAAACAGAATACAAATTTAAAGTACAACAGGTAATTGTATCAGGTGAGCATGAATCTTTCTCCTTGCCAAAGGAAAGTACCAACAGGACTGAAAAACACAAAGAGCAGATAAAGTTTATGAAATATTTTGGGGTCACTGGTCCTTTGTCCTTCAGACACTATACAATACAATACAATATTCTTTATTTTACAAATTCATGGAGAATTGCAAATGTGTCACAAACAATAATAAATTATTACAATTAAAACTGTATAGTTCAAGTCAGATCAGTCATTGATTGATATTCCAAGTCCTCCAGTTTAAAAATTCATCAATTGTGTAAAAAGGGCGTTGAAGGAGCCATCTTTTCAGTGTATTCTTGAGGTTCCTTTGGTTTTTTATGTCTGCGGGTAAGGCGTTGAAAAGCTTTGCACCCATATAGGAAGGCTTCTCTTCATATAGCCTTGAATGGTGTCCGGGTAGATTAAAGTCTGCTGCTTGCCGGGTGTTGTATGTATGTAAGTCACTGCCTCTGGTCAAATTGTTCAAGTGGGCATACAATATTGATTCTAAAATATACAGAGACACGACGGTAAGGATTGAAAGGTCAACAAATGCTGTCCTACAGCTGTCTCTTGGTTGCAATCCTGCCAGTGTTCTGATACATTTATCTATGTAACTGGAACTGAGTTTGAGGGTTCCTTGCCTTGCCTATGGTCCGGCGAAGGGGCCAGTGACCTTAAAATATTTTACAAACTTTATATTTTCTTTGAGTTGTGTTTATATCTGTCTCCAGTTTAACATTTTACAAGTATACTGGTTTCTTTTACTTTAATTTTTTTCTGGTATGAGAGTAAAATAAAAATGATCTAGCATTTATTTATTTGCCAAAGCTATTGATCATACAAATCATATTGACACACATAAAATGCATTAGAGGCAAGAATCACAATTTGTTTACTTTTTATCTAAAAGATAATATGTTATAATTAATTATATTTACTAATATTACAGTATAGTTGATATTATTTTGCCTACCTCCCCTCAACCTATCCTAAATTTAGAAGTATATTTTTTATTTACCAAAAGGAAATCTGTGATATTTTGAATCCCTTTAAATTGTAAAAAGATAGAGTAGAGTGTTTTAATTACTTTATAGTTTGCAGTTAGCTAAAAATGTTAATTGCAATTATTAATTTATCATGGAGAATCTTAAATTGGGTGTGTTATTTACCAAACGACAAAATTTAATAAAATATATTCACTGTTATTTGATGGATATCTGTCACTACCCTAATTTACTTTAATGAAATAATTTCAATAAAACTTTCAAAACTGAGATCTTTTCTTTGAGGAATATGGGAGATTATTGACAGAAACATAACCATAGAAATGTTTATTAGACTAGAGAACAAATAGGAAGATTGAAAGAGTGTTTGTAGAACTGAGTGTACGAGTTGTGGATTAGATCACATTATGAATGGTGTTATTTGAGATGCCTGGGATAGTTTAAATAGCAACAAAAGATTTATTCACAAAATAAATTATGTATATACTATGCACAGAGAAGAAAGAAACACGTTTCGCATCCAATAGTGTGCTATATATGTTGAGTTAGTGTGTCAAGTAGTTATTTTTCCAGTATGTCATGAGATAACAAAGCCAGCATCTTTTCAGTTCCTTCCTTATCCCTCCCGCCAATCCTCAAGGATAAACTTTGTAATTATTATTACAGATGTATTAAGATGTACATTAGTTGTACGGTAATCTATTTATAACTGCCTCTCAGGCATTCCTTGTGGCCATAAGAAAGCAACATATGTTTCCTTCTTCCTATGATAGTGCGTAAGCTTATGTGTGTATGTGAAAGGAAGGTGCAAACTTTTTTATAATACTGAAATAATGTAACATAATATTTTCTTCTTTAATATAATAATTACTGTCTAGAAGAAATGTAGAAAATATTCCATTAAGTTCAGTTTAATGCTGTTACAAAATTTATTCTTAAAACTGTGAGTATTTATATTTTTTTAAATTAAATCTTTATTGCATATGAACAATACAAATATTGCCTCAAAATTGCCGTGTTTGTTTTATAACCCTACAAGTATTTTCCAACTAAATTCTCATCACACTCATTCGCCCCTCATATTAGCCCAAATCTTGACGATCATCGGCGTCTTATGGATGAATAATGAATATCCAAGTGTAATGTAGATTAAAGAGTCGGAACTAACCTGTACTGTTACTAGCATAATAATAACAATAGTAAAAATAGAATAAAAAGGAATCTCTATATGGGGGTTTTACTGTTGTGATTTTCAAGTTTCACTTTTGGTTTACAATATGGTTTTAATTAGTATAGTTAAAAATCTATTTTCAATATTCCAAATCAAAAATACAACATAAAAAGAACAGAACGTTTAAAAAAATATTGTACTATATTTATTTATTCGACGGTTGTCAAGATACGGACGAATATGTATTTCGAATGACTGTGGTAAATGTAGATGAGCGAAAGTAGTCATTGTTACAAACCAAGGCCAACCATTCCTTTGAAAGTATCATTAGTTAATATCCCAATGACAAATGAACCACCAGTGGTTATCAGTTGATACTTTTTAAAAATTGTTATGACCTTTTTCAAAAATTTATACACTTTAAAAAAATGGGTTTCTAAATACTAATATCCAGTCTTATTGTCAAGGGATTGAATGAAATAAATTAAAATCATCAATTTAGTTCACAATAGTAATAAAAGAAGAAAATCCAAACAATAAATAGCTAACTTAAACACTTTCTAATCAACTATTGAAATTATTTCTTTAATGTTAAAAACTGATTACAGTTAATATGACTTTAAAGAATTTTAAATTAAACATAGTTGATTTACATAAGCATTGACTCTTATTGAAAAACTTATAAAAAAAGATAAGTGAAAAATAACTGAAGTAAAACTTTATTTGATTCAAGATGTAAACAAATTACTACAATTAAAAGAAACAACATATGTTCTTTAAAAAATTATTAACAAACTCTTAGGTTTTTTTTTTCAACATGCCCTCAAACCTGAGAGTTCAAGTAAATCCTTTAATCGACTACCAACAAGTCCTTTTGTTAAAAAATCAGCTAACTGAAGTTTGCCTGGTACATGTTCAATCTTGTAAACACCCTTCTCATGGTTCTTTTTCACAAAGTGATATCGTACACTTATGTGTTTTGTTCTTCCGTGCATGACAGGATTCTGAGTCAATTTTACAGCACCAGCATTGTCAATGTACAAGTTAGCTTCAACTGAAGAACCTTTCATTTCTTCCAACAAACTTTTCAGCCAAACAATCTGCTTCGCTGCTTCACTGGCCCCTACATATTCAGCCTCTGTTGTGGATAGAGAAATGCAATGTTGTTTCTTTGAGAACCAACTTATTGCTCCTCCAGCAAACATACATATACAGCCTGACCGAGATTTTTTACTTTCCTGGTCACCTGCATAATCTGCATCACTATAACAATTAAGAACCTGATCTCCCTTCTTATATTGTAAGACATAGTCCTTTGTACCTTGCAGATATCTGAAAATCCGCTTAACCTGAGACCAATTCTTGATACTTGGGCTATTCACATGTTGAGCAACCATGCTAACAGCATAGCAAATATCTGGGCGGGTATTTGTCAAGTAAATTAGACTGCCAATAGCTTCTCGGTATGGCACACCAGCTGCTAAAGACTTTTCTTCTTTGTCACATTCAAACTTGTCAACAGGTGTTGACACTGGATTACAGTTAGCCATCCGATACTTTTCTAAAACTTGATCAATGTATGCCCTCTGGCTAAGTGTGATCGAATCTTTGCTCTTTTTGATCTCAACTCCTAAATACACTTCAGGATCTGTTACCTTGATGATCGCATTTCAGGTTTTGAACAAATTCATCAACTTGTTTTTCATCAGTTCCACAGATAAGTCCATCATCCACATAGATAACAACAAACATCTTTTGATTGTTAACTTCTCGAATGAACAGACATGGATCTGTCGTACTAGCTCTAAAACCTTGAGATTTCATAAAGTTAGATAACCGTTTGTTCCAGCATTTAGGACTCTGCTTCAACCCATACAAACTACGGTTTAATTTCCACACTTTACCTGAGCCATCATCATAGCCTTCTGGTTGATTAACATATTAACTCTAAGTTCATCTAACTTAGAGTACAAGAAAGCTGTCTTAGCGTCAAATTGTTTTAAGTACATATTTTCTTGAGCAGCCATATTCAATACTGTCCTTATAGTATCAAATCTTGCAACTGGACTGTATGTACTAAAATAGTCCACGCCTTCTTTCTGAGCATACCCCTTAGCAACTAACCTTGCCTTATATCTTTCTGGATTGCTCTTCTTTGTAAGCACCCACTTTACTCCTATGGTTCTTTTATTTTTGGGTAAACATACAAGTTTGAAAACATCATTTTCATGAAGGGACCCCCAATCTCTTCATTCATCGCTGATTGCCAATGATACCACTCTGGACTGCTTATAGCTTCTCCATAGGTCGGTCCAGCTTCAGCTAACATCACATAGTCCTTTAAGTAAGTGGGAGGTTGACACTGTCTCTTTGGTCGATTAAATTCACCACTACCATCTACATGATCTTCATTTTCAACATCTAAATTTTGACTATCACTTTCAGAGGCTGAAACTTCTGAACTTGAACTTGTATTATCTATAAACTGATTTTTGACTTCGGACTCAGTAAACTTATCAACAACTTCTGGTTTTATAGAAACGGATACATTTGAAATAGTGTCTTCCTCAATCATTGCCTTATCATTTTCCTTGCCCTCTGCTCTACTATTCATCAAAGGCTTGAAGACAACATCACGACTGATTATGACATTCCATCCATCATAAACTCTGTAACCGTCTCGCTCACCACAGTAACCAACTAGGATACCTGCTGTTGACTTTACTGACCGCTTCTTCCGTTTTTGTTTTGGCACATGTACAAAACACTCAGTACCAAACGGATGAAAATGATTAATCGGAGCAAGTCCTTTCTTGAACCACAGTTCATATGGAGTCAGTCCATCTCTCACAGGACCTGTACGATTAATTACATGAGTAGCTGTATTCATAGCTTCTGCCCATAGTCTTTTTGGTAGATTTTTACTAACCAGCATAGTTCTTGCGCTTTCAACAAGAGTGCATCTCTCGCTCTATTGAACCATTCTCTTCCGGTGTATATGGCATTGTAGTTCTCATAGTTATTCTTCTTTTCTGAAGAGTTATTTTCACATTGGAATTACAAAACTCTGTGCCTCCATCACTCATAAAAGTTTTTACAACATGTCCTGCTGTTTTACATTCATTAATATATGTTTCGACACAATCAGGAACATCTGACTTTTTCTCAACAAAGAAAACACGTCTGTATTTTGTGTAATAGTCCTTAAAAACTACACAATAACGACTACCTCCAATTGACGGCTCTTCCATTGGTCCACAAACATCTCCACTTACCAATTCACCTACTTCTGTTGGTTTTACAGTTCTAGAATGATAAGTATCACGATGTTGTTTTCCTAGAACACAACTTTCACAAAATTCATCAATTTTGTCAACAATGATCCCTCTTAACTTTAGATGTCGTTGTACATGTCCTTTGTCTTGATGAGCAAGACATTCATGCCACTCCTGTATAGTTCTTGGTCGACTGTTACTAGCAGCGTTTGCTTCTGCTTGTGACTTTTCCGGAACTAATACTTTAAACTCAAGTTCATAAAGACAATTTTTCATGTGTCCTATCACCTGTGGAACATTTCCTCTTAAAAATACACATTTATCTTGTGATGCTTTAAAGGTATATCCTTTTTCCACTGAGCGACTCACCGACATGAGGTTACGACCTAACTTAGGCACATACCATACATTCTCTAAAGTCTTCACTACTTTTTCGCTACTTTTTGTTGACCAAACGTCACTAAAACACGAATGTTTCCTTCTCCAGTAGCTTCGATAACTTCACCGTTGCCTACAGTAACTTTTACTGGCTGTGAAAATGTACTAAATGTATCAAAATACTTTCCACAAAAACACATATGTTGAGATGCCCCCGAGTCAGCAATAAAAGTACAATCACACCTTTCATTTGCAACATAGCATAACAAATTGTTGTTTTTAGGCTGGAAAGACTTTCCTTTGTCTTTATTGGGACAATTACTAGCGTAATGTGGACCTTTACATATGAAACATTTAACAATTTTCTTCTTATTTTTCTCTTTGTGAGAAAATTTTTCTTTTTCACTAGGCCTAACAACAGTGCTATTTACTTTTGCCGATAATGCAGTTTCTTTAGTGAACTTAGGCAATCTTTGTTCAATGAGCCTAATTCTCTCAATCAACAAATCAATTGACCTATCTTCCACTTTAACACTCTCCCAAACACTTTTAAATTCAAAATATTCATTTGGAAGAGTACTCATTATTCTGCTCATTAGTACTAAGTTTGGAAGTTCATTTGCCTTGTGCTTTACAAGGTCCTCATTTACTACCCTAAATATTAACTGTAACCTAGCAAAATACTGTACTAACTCTTCATCTGGGAGTTTTTCTGCTGTGAAAAATGCTTCTAGGGTTCTATCTAGCCTTTGATTAGAAGACTGTTCATAGACACTAATTAGCTTTCCCCACATATCCGTACCATTTTGACAAGTTGCTGTTAGTTCAACATGCCTATCATCAAGTGCACTTACAATTAAGACTTGACATAGTGCATCATCCCAGGGCGAGCCTCAGCTACTGGGCGGGTCGCAGGTGGCGGATAGCGAATGTTCCACCTCGTCATTGATGAGGTGGACAACTGCGAATAAGGGGAAACTCTAATAAGCAGTCCCGGACCGAGGTTCGCAGGGGCAGCTGAGGTGTGCAGCTGACGGGCTTAGTGACCCCGCGGTACCCTGAACTCATTACCACACACACTTATAGTTACATACCTAAGGACCGCACTGAGTCCTTAGATAATGAAGCCAAATCAATTTCGGGGGGGGGGACATGTCTCTCTCCGATTCTGAATCCAACTTGGCTGAGGACCGCTCAGAGCCCTCAGACAAGGACCTTGGCACGGGGAACGAAGGTAGCCAAGTGGGCCAGTCTGAAGTCCCCGCTGCTCGGGTCATGGGTTCGGTGGAGGGGGGCATGTCGCTCTCTGACCCCGAAAACATCCTTCTCGGAGCCCAGGCTCTGATCAGCTCGATCGGACGGCTGAGGCTCTGAATAGGATGAAGATAGCCAGGAGAAGCACTCCTGGCAATCAGAGGAAAAGGCCTATGGGCCTCAACTGACTGATCACTGGAGGGGGTCCTGTACAGGTCACTCCTCAGTGGTCAATCTAGTAAACGATGAGGTACTCTCAATGAGGTTTGACTTCATTGGGACTAAGTATCTTTTCACCAGACCCCATACTGTGGATTTTGGGTCGAGGGAGTACTGGGACGCTGTTAGTAGCCCGGTTTCTTCTCACGACCCAATTGTATGGTTCACAGACGGGTCAAGAATAGGTAACAGAGCTGGATTTGGTGTCTATACTGGTGACCCTAGGACCAACGCGTGCGTGAGCCTGGGAGCGTATGGCACCATGTTCTAAGCTGAAGTCGCCATACGTTCAGCGCAAATTATGATAGAGGTTTGCGGGAAACATATCCATATCCTCTCAGATAGTCAGGCGGCCTTAGGGGCCCTTGACTCCTGGAAGGTTTCGCCTGGTCTAGTCTGGGAATGTGTGGAGTCCCTCAGCATCCTGGGTTCAAGAAATCAGGTCCTGCTGGAATGTATCCCAGGACATAGGGGAATAGAAGGCAGCGTGCAGGCCGATGCCTTGGCTAGGGAAGGTGCTATTAAGCCCTTCATTGGTCCTGAGCCGGCCTGCGGCGTTTCGGCTGCAGCTGTCAAAATAGCAACCAAAACTGGGTCAGCGCCAGACATCTGGAAAGATGGCGGCGGTTCTCAGGGCAAAGACTCGGCAAGCTTCTTGTCAGAAATCCTTCCCAGAAGTTAACAAAGTAACTTCTTGGGTTGAGTAAATTTCACGTGAAGTTGGTGGTGGGACTCATCACCGGTTACGGTAAATTCCGGAGGCATCTAAGAACAGCGGGACTCCTTACGGAGGATCCCATCTGTCGCCTCTGTGGGTTGGACGAAGAGTCGGCAGAACACACTGTGCGGGAGAGTGAGGCTCTTGGTGCCAGCAGATGAGTACCTTTTGAAGGCTCACCTCTAGGACAGTCGGAAATTACTAATCTAGTGAAGAAGCTCCTTGGCCTGGTCAAGGATTGCCAGCTTTACGACAATTAGGCACCGGGATTGGCACAAAAAGCCTCAGGCTTCGTTGCAAGGGTTGGCTGGACCAACTGCATATCCCCTTTTACTCTAGTGCATCATCTTTGTCAAACTGTTTAATCTTATTAAGAGTTGCTTGTTCATTCTCAGCACCCTTAGCTGGAATTTCTGGTCTAATACGTTTTCCTTGAGCAATGTCTAACACATCATTGTGTTTTAACAACAAGTCCATTTGTCGTTTCCATCGTCTCCACGCTAATTGACCATCAAGCTTATCAACCCTAACTCTTAAATCCATATTATACTTACTTTATTTCACTCTTCAAACGATATCTGGGCCCATAACCTATTGAAAAACTTATAAAAAAAGATAAGTGAAAAATAACTGAAGTAAAACTTTATTTGATTCAAGATGTAAACAAATTACTACAATTAAAAGAAACAACATATGTTCTTTAAAAAAATATTAACAAACTCTTAGGTTTTTTTTTTCAACAACTCTAGAAACAAGTAGACTGCCCACTCTACGGGTCTCGTGAAGCCGGCGTTCCTGTTTGGTGAAATTAGTTCCGTTAGGTGGTCCACACTTTAATAGAAGGGGTCTCCCTCTCTCTATATGTCTCTCTCCAACAGACATGAAGTGACTAATATCTGAGCTGATAGTACACCAAATAGTCCTTTGAGCGCTTAGTTGAAACAAATTGCCGTTAGGTAACAGCATATTGTAACTTTGGTTAACTTAAGTAACCGTTAAATAACAGCACTTTTGGAAGTATAAGTGTTAGAAAGTACTTTACAGTCCTAACTATAGAATAGAATATATTTTATTTTTTGAAAGAAAGAAAGATACAATGAGTCTTATTTCTAGAATTGTTATAGAAGTATAACCATAGTATATATAATCATTATAATAGCTAAATAATTATTTTTAATAAACTACATATTAACTAAATACAACCAGTTTTACATTCTTCTTTTTGATTAAACATAAAAATATATGGCTACTTTATTTATCATTATTATTACTATTATTAATATCATTCCTTCTACAGCAAAATGGCTACACTAATCCTCAGAAGAACCAAACATTTGGTTTCCCTGAGATAAAGCAATCTTTCAAAAAATCTAGGGCCTCATAAGGCAGAGCCTGTATTAAGGTTCCTTCAACATTATTTTAATATTATTCTATTGAGCGCAAGAAAGTTTGTACTTTAGGTATCTTAAAGCCCGCAAATACATACTGTATATTTCAATTGTTAATATCAAATCATTATTCAAAACAAGTTATTATTAGTTCTGTTAATTTCTACATTTGTATATTAGTCAAAAAATCAATGCACTCGTGATTTAAAAGCCAACATTTCAATTTCTTTGCATATAAATGAATATTTTTTCTATCTTTCAATGTTTTTGGGATTAAATTAAGTATTTTTGGTTCTAAGAAACAGTAGCTTTTAGTAAAAAATTTTAAATTAGGCTTAGGAACTAAAATACATTCCTTCCTCCTCAATTTATTTTTGTAAACATTTCTACTTTCCGGTATATTGCCACTTATTATAAAAAAATTTTCATAACTTTGTGAATATACATATATTTTAAAGGAAGTATATCAAAGCTTATGAACAAAGGGTGTGATGGTTCCATTCTGCCTTTATTCTTTACTATTCGAATGAATTTTTTTTTGCTGAACTAACAAGGACTTCAGATTGGTTTCAAAAGCCCCGCCCCAACAAAATATTCCGTAATCTAATCTGCTATGTACAAGTGAATAGTATAACATTTTAAGAATTTTTTCTGTGCATATACTTTAAAAAAAATAAAATGTTCTAAGTATGCTATTCATCTTTTTGTTCAGTTGTGCTATTTGCTTTTTCCAATTTAGTTCTTGATCTAGAATCAAACCTAAATATTTTAAACTGTCAGTTTGCTTAACAACAGCACAATGTGCAAGACACTGCGTGTCCTTGCAAATACAATGTACACACTTGCAAATAATGTCATTGTTGAGATGTATCTCATTTCTTAAACTAAAATTAATATAACTAGTTTTTTCTGGACTTAATATCAAATTATTTTTCGCAAACCAGCACTGAATTGCATTTAGATCACTATTCATTGCCTTCTCAACATCCGCCCAACAATCTTTGGTGTAGCCCAAAGCTGTATCATCCGCGAACGCTGTTTATTTTCCACCAACATTTGAGGTACAAAGGTCGTTAATATAAATTAGAAACAGAATTGCTCCCAAAACTGACCCTTGGGGTACACCACTACTTATATACCCTAAATCGCTATACATACCATTTATTTTAACAAGTTGTGTTCTGGAAGTTAAATAACTCTGAAACCATAAGTAGGCATTTCCCCTTATCCCACAATAGAACAGCTTTTACAATAAAATTTCATGATCAACAGTGTCAAAAGCTTTTTTTATGTCTAGAAATATTGCGCTAACTTTCTTACCATCGTTTAAGGATATATAAACATCATCCATAAAGTGCTTTAAAGCCGCCTCAGTATTCATCCCCTCTCTGAAACCAAACTGTCTAGGGCTGAAAAAGTTATTATGTTCAAGAAATGTAACTAATTTTTTGTTCATTAATTTTTCATAAATTTTTGCAAATGTAGAGAGAAGAGATATTGGTCTATAATTGTTGCATATATTCACCACCACAGCTGTTTTTAACATGTCTGCAAAAACACCCTTTTCAAAACTTAAATTAACTAAATATAATAAAACATTCATTATTTTTGGATATGCAATTTTAATCACATAGGAACTAATATTATCCATTCCTGGTGATTTCTCATTTTTAAGGATATAATTACTTTATTCAAATCTTCAGCTATGACAGGATCCAAGAAAATAGAATTCAACGAATGATTAATCTTAAATATATTTTTAAAACTACATGTCTCAAAACCATTCGGCTTTACTTTCTGTACATTTAGTTTATTTACTATAGACAAAAAGAAATTATTAAATTCATTACATATTGTTGTCATATTAATTATATCACTACCATTTACATTTAACTTATTTATTGGCATATTTCTTTGTTTTTGACCAGTCATATCATTCACAATTCTCCAAGTGGCCTTTGAGTCGCCACTACATTTTTTAAAAAGGTCCTCATAATACATATTTTTAAGGTTTCGAACTTCAACTTGCAATTTATTTCTAAATTTTTTAAAATAAGCTTTGAGTTTCATATTGTTTGGACGTTTTCAACTTAATATGCTTCTTTACAACCTTACTATCTAATACTGCCTTCTGAAATCGAGAGTGGAATTTATGAAATGCTGTTGAAGGATTGTTATCAGCATAGACGTCTGACCAGTCTATGTTATCAAGAATTGTCAACAACAGTTTGTAATTAGTACGATAAGCTTCCAAACTAGGACGTTCAGTGGCTTGTATCGATCGCCTTGTTGCCGAATACGCATGCACACTCACCATTGTTGCCGAATGGTCAGTAACCTTGGTGTGTATTACTTCGGCGAATACATCCATAGTATTTTTATCAGCCAATCTTATATAGGCATGATCAATACACGATTTTGTTTCGTCCGTAGTCGGTGTTGGTTCTCGTATTAAGCATTCAAAACCATTTGAAGCTAAAATAGTATTATAATTCCATATTATAAAAGTATCTTCTAACAAATTAATATTAATATCTCCAATAAAAAGCATATTTTTGTTTTGTTTAGAATTGTTATTAGAGTCAAAATAATTAAACGTCACACAACACAAATTTATTACAATATAAGCACAAAATGCACAAATATACTACAATACAAGCACAAAATGCACAAATATTATGGTGATCGATTTCGGTGAACCACGCTCACCTTCCTCAGACCAGAGGGATTCACAAAAGAATGGAAAACGGTGTTCAACAACTCAATTTATAGGCCTATGATCACGTGACCCCATTGGCTGGAATCGTCAAAATGGCGGCTGCTGTGATATTATTGGTTAATTCCTATTGTCTGTTACTTCTCTTCTTTTATTCGCTGAAAATACATTATTAAAAACTATTTCGGAATCAAAATTAACCTGTTCATTCATTAATTTATCACGATCCTTACATTTTTCTTTAAAAATAAATAACTCTTCCCAAGCATTCATGTTACGACCCTTCTTACAAAATTTTAGAATATCTACATTTTCATCTATTTTATTCAAACTGTGGGTACAATTCAGAAGGTGTTTAGCTACATTAGATCTTTCAGGTTTATTATTTTTAAAAGCAGAGACATGGTTTTTATATCTTTTGCTAAAATTTACAGTCTGACCTATGTAAAACATATTACAATCATTACAGTTAATCCTATATATTCCTGAATTATTAAATTTATCTTCACTTTCAATATTCGGGTGTAAAATGTTGGACATAGTATTACAAGTCTTAAAAGCTACTGATAAATTGAATTTCTTAAATCTATTACCAACTCTTTGTGTAAACGGCCCATTGTAATGGATGGATACATACTTCTTTTGTTCTTTATCGGATTTTTCTTTTTTAAGTGTTGTTCGTCTATCGTCTCGAATTTTGTTTTCTATTTTCTTTTTTATTCTACTTCCAATTTCATCAATCATTGATGCTTTGTATCCATTTGCAATAGCTATTGATTTTATTAAATTTATTTCCTGTTTTCTATCTGCAACACTTAATGGTATTGAATACGCCCTATATAACATACTTCTGAAGCTAGCTGTTTTGTGAGACGGGGGATGGACAGAACTGTTATTTATGGTACAATTGGTTTGAGTAGGTTTCCTGAAAATTCTATATGAAAGTTTGTTATGAACACGAATTATTTTTAGATCCAAAAAGTTAATTTCATTCATAGATTCAAATTCACTGGTAAAACTAAGCTTCTGGTGGTGACAATTAAGTATATTTAACATATTATCTAAGTCATTACATGAATTCTCGTTAAACAAAACCAGAATATCATCGACATAACGGGTGTAAAATATGATATCATGTTCCTTTTTTAATTTATCTAAAATGGAGTCTTCATGATACTGTAAATAAACTTCTGATAAAATGGCTGACAGTGGACTACCCATAGCTAAACCATCGTTTTGTAAGTAAAATTTGTTATTGAAACGGAAGTAATTTTGTTTCAAGATAGTTTTGAGCAACTTTACAATTTGATTTACATACATTTTTTCATATTGTTGTTCTACAAGTTTTTCCTTAACTAAGTTAATCACTTCATCAACTGGAATATTAGTGTATAGATTACATATGTCAAATGAGGCTAACCTAGTCTTATTACACAATTTTACATGACTGACCTTATCAACAAAATCAATACTGTTCTTAACGGTATATTTATTTTCAAGGTTCAAAGCAGAAGTCAAAATATTGGACAATATCTTTGATACGTTGTAAGTAGGCGCAGATTTGAAATTTACCAGGGGCCTAATAGGTACATTAGGTTTGTGAATTTTCGGAATACCATTCATTGTGGGTGCCTTAGGATTATTCATAAAAGCTCTAAAACGAACATTATCAGTAATAACTTTTGTACAAGATTTTACAACTTTATTAATTTCATCCTGATATTTATTTGTAGGATCACCTTTTAGTTCTTGAAATTTATTTTCCTTGATAAAATCTTCAGTTTTAGTAATATAATCTTCTTTTTTCAGAATTACAATTGCGTTGCTCTTATCCGCTTTAACTGCGACTAGATCTTCATTCTGTAATTTCTGTTTTACATCTAAACAAACTTTATAATCTAAAACCTGTTTCAAATTATTAGTTTGGACCTGCATTGTTTTACATATTTTACTTACATCATATCTAATTTCGTTTCTGTTACAATCTTTCAACTGAGATACATTACATTCAATGTCTGTGGCTAAAATATCGGCTTGTTTGTTTTGATTTTTTATGAAATTATGTTTGGGTCCATAACACAATACATCATTTTCAGATTTGCTAAATTCAACATTACTCATATTAATTACCCTTTTATGAAAAACGTGACTTTCATCATTAACTAAATGGCTAGTTAGATTGTCATTAGTACTTACATTCCTTAATCTTTGCAATTTCTTATTAAGTTTATTATATATTACTTACCGTATCATATAATACGGTAAGCTGATAACTTAATAAGAAATTGCAAAGATTAAGGAATGTAAGTACTAATGACAATCTAACTAGCCATTTAGTTAATGATGAAAGTCACGTTTTTCATAAAAGGGTAATTAATATGAGTAATGTTGAATTTAGCAAATCTGAAAATGATGTATTGTGTTATGGACCCAAACATAATTTCATAAAAAATCAAAACAAACAAGCCGATATTTTAGCCACAGACATTGAATGTAATGTATCTCAGTTGAAAGATTGTAACAGAAACGAAATTAGATATGATGTAAGTAAAATATGTAAAACAATGCAGGTCCAAACTAATAATTTGAAACAGGTTTTAGATTATAAAGTTTGTTTAGATGTAAAACAGAAATTACAGAATGAAGATCTAGTCGCAGTTAAAGCGGATAAGAGCAACGCAATTGTAATTCTGAAAAAAGAAGATTATATTACTAAAACTGAAGATTTTATCAAGGAAAATAAATTTCAAGAACTAAAAGGTGATCCTACAAATAAATATCAGGATGAAATTAATAAAGTTGTAAAATCTTGTACAAAAGTTATTACTGATAATGTTCGTTTTAGAGCTTTTATGAATAATCCTAAGGCACCCACAATGAATGGTATTCCGAAAATTCACAAACCTAATGTACCTATTAGGCCCCTGGTAAATTTCAAATCTGCGCCTACTTACAACGTATCAAAGATATTGTCCAATATTTTGACTTCTGCTTTGAACCTTGAAAATAAATATACCGTTAAGAACAGTATTGATTTTGTTGATAAGGTCAGTCATGTAAAATTGTGTAATAAGACTAGGTTAGCCTCATTTGACATATGTAATCTATACACTAATATTCCAGTTGATGAAGTGATTAACTTAGTTAAGGAAAAACTTGTAGAACAACAATATGAAAAAATGTATGTAAATCAAATTGTAAAGTTGCTCAAAACTATCTTGAAACAAAATTACTTCCGTTTCAATAACAAATTTTACTTACAAAACGATGGTTTAGCTATGGGTAGTCCACTGTCAGCCATTTTATCAGAAGTTTATTTACAGTATCATGAAGACTCCATTTTAGATAAATTAAGAAAGGAACATGATATCATATTTTACACCCGTTATGTCGATGATATTCTGGTTTTGTTTAACGAGAATTCATGTAATGACTTAGATAATATGTTAAATATACTTAATTGTCACCACCAGAAGCTTATTTTTACCAGTGAATTTGAATCTATGAATGAAATTAACTTTTTGGATCTAAAAATAATTCGTGTTCATAACAAACTTTCATATAGAATTTTCAGGAAACCTACTCAAACCAATTGTACCATAAATAACAGTTCTGTCCATCCCCCGTCTCACAAAACAGCTAGCTTCAGAAGTATGTTATATAGGGCGTATTCAATACCATTAAGTGTTGCAGATAGAAAACAGGAAATAAATTTAATAAAATCAATAGCTATTGCAAATGGATACAAAGCATCAATGATTGATGAAATTGGAAGTAGAATAAAAAAGAAAATAGAAAACAAAATTCGAGACGATAGACGAACAACACTTAAAAAAGAAAAATCCGATAAAGAACAAAAGAAGTATGTATCCATCCATTACAATGGGCCGTTTACACAAAGAGTTGGTAATAGATTTAAGAAATTCAATTTATCAGTAGCTTTTAAGACTTGTAATACTATGTCCAACATTTTACACCCGAATATTGAAAGTGAAGATAAATTTAATAATTCAGGAATATATAGGATTAACTGTAATGATTGTAATATGTTTTACATAGGTCAGACTGTAAATTTTAGCAAAAGATATAAAAACCATGTCTCTGCTTTTAAAAATAATAAACCTGAAAGATCTAATGTAGCTAAACACCTTCTGAATTGTACCCACAGTTTGAATAAAATAGATGAAAATGTAGATATTCTAAAATTTTGTAAGAAGGGTCGTAACATGAATGCTTGGGAAGAGTTATTTATTTTTAAAGAAAAATGTAAGGATCGTGATAAATTAATGAATGAACAGGTTAATTTTGATTCCGAAATAGTTTTTAATAATGTATTTTCAGCGAATAAAAGAAGAGAAGTAACAGACAATAGGAATTAACCAATAATATCACAGCAGCCGCCATTTTGACGATTCCAGCCAATGGGGTCACGTGATCATAGGCCTATAAATTGAGTTGTTGAACACCGTTTTCCATTCCTTTGTGAATCCCTCTGGTCTGAGGAAGGTGAGCGTGGTTCACCGAAATCGATCACCATAATATTTGTGCATTTTGTGCTTGTATTGTAGTATATTTGTGCATTTTGTGCTTATATTGTAATAAATTTGTGTTGTGTGACGTTTACTTATACTGTATATGTACCAACACGTATTATGCTAATTAAAAAACTATTTGTCAAAATAATTTTATAGTTCATCTAAGAAAACTTTTTTATCATAACTTTGTAATCTATATATGGCTAAAATGCAAAATCTCTGTAAATCAAATTTAATTTCTAATTTTAAAATGTCAGCAGATTGAAAAATTACTGAATCACAAGTGATAATATCAATGCCTCTCTTAACGTACAACATGACACCTCCCGCTCTATGTTCTTCATTTTGTTTTATAAAACTTATATAATTAGGTATAGTGTAAAATTGTTGTTCCTCATTATTAATCCATATTTCTGTCATAATTATTATTTCAGGAAACACATTACCATTGCTCAACTCCACCAGTAAACTATCAAAATTGCTTCTAATACTACGAATATTCTCGTGAAATACTTTAAAATTATTCCATTTAACTATATCTTCACTAATTTTAATTATTATTGCCAATTAATAGAACGTAAACTAAAATAACCTTGTTCATGCTTTGACCTTTCCATGTTACATTTAGCTATGCTCAATCCCCATCCAAACAAATATCAAACAATAACAGTAACATAAACATGACCATAATAAAGATAACACTTAAGACAATAACGAAAATAAACTACTAAAAATAATAACAAAATACATTTTAATAACTAAAGTTAATTTATTTATTATTAAAGCTAAAGTACTTATTATATTGTAAACCAATAAATATATCTAATTTTATAATAACTATACTTATATATAAAATAGAAAACTCAACAAATACATTTACATTAAATCTTCCTGACGCATTATGACTTTGACTGGCGCATTTTCCTCTTTCCTTAGAAAAATCTGTCCATTGCGAACCCAGAGGAACTTGAAGTTGTTAATTCTTTGGAAATTTCTCGCCATGGCATGCAACTTCCTTCGGGCCGGCGACAGCGACTTGTTTATGTAGATCGGTCGATCATCAGCTCCGCCGATGTGTCTTTAATAAAGGCATTTTTCATCTATTTTTTCATTTTCACATGTGCCACTCTACAGAACATTCATTGGCTTGGGTGGTCTAATCGTTTCTAGAGTCAATGATTTGAGTGAGATAGAACCTGGCATCTGTAAAGTACAACCTGTATCTATATAATTAAAATAAAGCATTTGTATATAGATAAAGCAAGTAATTATCATTTTTTTGTAGAAAATAGGTTGAATTAACAGTGAAATTATTAAATAAATAAGTTTTAAAAATATTATACATCTAATCTACCTCAAGGCAATATTTTAAACTACCTCGGACATCCAGAGGGAAGGCAGACAGTTAGAAGATACACTTTAACGTGATTCACTGAAAATTCAAATAATGCTCGCTTCTTGGGCTACTAGGGCTAGGGAAATCTATAACTAACAAGACTTACTAAGGCTAACTATATTGCTTTACAGAAGCTGTAACTATGTCTCAGTGGACAATGAATAATAAAACACTTCAATAATATACAGCACTGAATTTATTTCAACACAAATTCACAATACAACTCACTGTAGATTAGTAGCACACAATAAATCTACTTTGTGCTTCATCCCCAAATCCCATGTACCTTTGAGCATCAATAGCTACTCAAGATGATCGATCACAATTCACTACCCAAGCTGATTGCTACCCAAACTTATCACAGATGCTATCCAAGATGATCACGGGTGCTACCCAAGCTAATTACGGCCACTGACTACAAAAGTTGATCATGGGTGCTACCAAATTTGATAACAAGGGCGATCTATGTTAATGGTGAGATACTATCCAAGTTGATGAAAGGGAAGTAACCTGCATAGATTAATCTCAGGGGCTACCTAAGTTAATTATGGTTCCTGCCCATGTTAATCACGGTGAACTACCCAAGTCAATTAAGGGTCTAACCAAGTTGATCATGAAGACTACCCAAGTTAATCACTCAAGACTAACTAAATTGATCATGTGCGGCTATCTGAATTTATGACGGTCAGGTGCCCAAATTCACTATGGGGATACATACATTGATCATAAGGGGCCACCCAAGTTGATCACAGGGGGCTACTTAAGGTGATCACTGGGGGGTTACCTAAGTTAATAACGGGATGCTACCTAAGTTGTTCAAGTGTGGTTACCCAAGTTGATCGCAGGGGTTATGCAAGTTCATATAATGGGCAGCTACCTAAGTTGATCACGTGGGGTTACCCAAGCTGATCACCAGGGGCTTTCCAAGTTGATCACAGGCTACCTAAAATAATACCAGAGTGGATCACGGAGGGCTATCCAAGATTATCACTGGAAAAGGCCTAATTTTACAAAATTCTTCCACTAACTTAACAAACTCTCTTTGAACAGAGTTAATTAAGTGGAAGAATCAAAGAGAGTTTGTTCAGTCAGTTGTCTATACAAGCCACATACTGAACTTAGTGATCAATTATCTAAATGATTTGAATAGTTAAACGATGATATTAAAACAAAGGAAATCATAAAGTTTCTTAGAGGAAGCATTTTGAGAAGAAATACCTTTTCCAATATCTGTGTTTTGTTAAACACGTAGGTCAACACAATATAAAATAATCAGAATATTTTCTAATAATATTGTACAAATTGTACATGGTTGAAAGAAATTTTAAAATGTGCTAACAATTTAGAAAGTTTGAACAAAACTTATACATTGTATATGGCTGCAAGCAACCCACCTTTGTAACCATTCTAGTATACAACCTTATGAGGTTATTGCTGCTCACTCAAACTTGAGCATGTGTACTATAAAATGAAGAAAATTAATATGAATGTTAAATTAGTAAATGATTGTATAACTAAGGTAAACAGAGATGACCCATTACCATTGCCAAAATGCAAAAGAAGAGTTGAAATATACTTTTTCTTAATCTTTTGAAATTGACTCTGGTTTGGATGTTGGATTAGAGTGTCCTAGAACTCAAGGTAATTTCATAAAGGTAATCTATCCATCTAAACTCCCTGGGGCTTTCCAGAAAGTCTACTCTCACCACTTTAGACAAATCCAACAGAAGCTATCGCTTCTGACTGTTATGACTACCTGACTCTTGGAAATTCATCATCTCTGAGTTTCAGTACATCAGATATTTTAGATAAGCTGGTTAGGTTTGATTTGGACAAGGGCTGGGGTCCCGATGAGATTCCTCCCAAAGTTATGAAATACATTAGTAAGTTATTAGCAGCACCAATTCGTCACCTATGTTTGCCAGTGTGGTGGATCAGTGGATAAGGCTTCGGACTGTGGAGGGCAAGGTCTAAGATCAAAATCCCCATTGAGCTAATGATTGGTACTTCACTCACAGAATAAAGTTCATGCACAGGCTTGCATGCCCATGTGAACCAGCTAATAAAATTCAAAACAAATTATGCACTTCTGGTGTTTTCCCTGACACATTTAAATCAGCCCAATTTGATCCTATCCATATAACTGGTTGGGTTGATGGTGTTTTAAATGTCAGACGCATCTAAATCCTTTCTGCGCCATCTATAATCTTTGAATATTCCTTGACTATGCACCAAGAATAGTCCTTCATTGCATCAAGCATAAGTGGCTAGTATCATTTGCCCTCAGCAACATGAGTTCATAGCAGTGTGGTTTACAGTAACAAAACTAACACCCCTTGGGTCCTGTCTACTTTGATTTATCTAAGGCATTAGACACCGTCGACCATACAATTCTTCTGTGGAAAATACTGGTTCAGAATTTGTTAACGTTGATATAAGATAGCAGACGAGCTATTTATGAAATTGTAATTTTTTTATCAAATTTGAATCATCGCTCTCTTCTAAATTTCATTCTTACTAAGGAGTCCCTCAAGGCTCAATACTTGGCCTTTAACTTTTCTATTTCACTTGCTCATAATCTTAAAATATTTTCCATCAAATAAATAATATGATGACAGCCTTGAAATAAAGAGGTCGACTGGTGGTGTAAAGTAAATATACATTGTTTGTGGAGAATTCATCACAATGTACATACAGTCATTTACACCCGTGTCCATAATGTAAAATACCTTAGAGTTATAATGACGTCATAATTAAATAATGACTAATTATGACATTTAAATTAATAATGTATTAAATATCTGTAACAAAGAAAATAGATTGGTTGGATTTGTAGTTAGTTTTACAAGGCACATGTGTGATGCAGCACCTTTCAAGACGATAAATTATTATATGCTCTGGTGCGGCAAATTCTCGAATATGGATCACCGGTGTCGAATCCCCATAAAAATATCTCATTTAAGGGGAGTCGGATGACCCTATCCTACGCATGTTAAATATGTTGTGTTTATGTACCTTTTTCTAAGAAAGTAAAAAAGCTATCAATGTGGTCTGTTTTTTATTTGAAAGGATAGGTCTTTATTTATATTTTAAGCAGAGGATATTGTAAAATATTGATTACAAATAATTTTTTTTTTATTTTTTTAAAAAGTTTTAAAAAATTTAAAATTGTTTATTGAAAAACATTTTTTGAAAATGTTGTAATTGACATATCTTAAAAAGCTGTGCTTAAAATGTGTTTGAGTACTTCCTCTTTCAAACAAAAAAAAAATCATTTTGATATGCTTTATGGTTATTGAGAAAAAGGTACATTTGTCTTGAAAAAAGTGATTTTTCAGAAATCGCAATTAAAACAGAACGCTACATTCACTAAAAACAGCTACACTTTTGTAAGTAAATTTTCAAATTTTTTAAGTTACTATATCATAGCACTGATCAACACTGTTTTCAAAATGTTCATGATCTACTAGTTTAGGTCCTACTTTCTTTTCAGAAGTACTGACATTTGGAGAGATGTTATTCTTTTCAGGAGTTGAAATAGGCCTAGGCAAACTTTTACAGGATTCAATTTCCGTACATAAATGTTAACTAATACCACTAAACTCATGCCTACGTTTTCTAAACACTTTGGTAGATCTTGGCATCTTCACTATTCACTATGATATAAAACTACTTACTAGCACTAAATAACTTACTAGCACTTTGAAACAATCAAATAAATATAGTCACCATGGAAATGACAACACAAACAACTAAATTGTTTTTGTTTATGTTAATAGCTAAACATTCAAACAGCTGTCAATTCATTGCCTAGCTATCTAGTTATGGAAGTTATGGAACAACACAGGAAAATGAAATACTGTTACATTTCATAAAATATATGTATGAGTATAACAAACCGGAATAACAAAACAGACCTGCAGCGTAAAACTACTGCATCGCTTTTGATAAACTTAATTAATTTTTTTCCCCCCCCCCCCCCCCCCCTAAAAAAATTTAA
>JAQJVL010007763.1:0-22452 GCA_035578905.1 Stictocephala bisonia
TTAAAAAATTACGCGGGTTTAAAGTTTTAAAAATGTACCATAGAATTCTTGTTTTAGTCGTTTATTATTATTTTCTAGACTCGAGTTGGGAAAGTTAAACTTTGTAAATGCCTACTGGACTTAAAATAGTTTTTTTTAAGGTAGTTGGTGATTCCTTTCATATTTTTGACGAACTCCTTGTGGTCATCTTCCATTGGAAGTGAAAAGTCACAAACTACAAAAAAAAAAAAAAACTATTTCTCAAGTCCAGTAGGCATTTACAAAGTTTAACTTTCCCAAATCGAGTCTTCATAACCAGACCTATTCGCATAATCAAATATTAGGATAATCGGATTTTTTTCAGAAAACTGTACCGGTACAGTATATATTCGGATTTTTTTATTTAATTACTAACTGTATATAATTAAATGTATGCATGTTTAAGTGGGATAAAACAATATTCTAAAATAGAAAGGGCATTTATTACATAGTTAATTACAATTGAATTACAGTATATAGTACAGTGTACAATAGTGTGTATTTACGTATAAGCCTGTAAACGAATACTATTGCTTGCCAAGCATTTTAGTTAAAATATGCTTTGTATGTTTGACTGTCTTCATCCGTTTTTGGGTAGCCAGGTTGCGCATCCGGCCGTCAAGAGTCTGCGAAGTCTGCCGGCCATGTTGGTTTAATCCCATAAGAACAGTGTTACTTCCGAATCCATATTTTTTCGTTACTTATTGACCAAAAGTTGTGTATGAGGTGTCATTTTAAACGTCATTATGTTGCGCGTTGGATTTGCTTTTCATATTTTGAATAGATATGCCTAGTTTTGAAATATAGCTGAAAATAAAAATTTCGAATTCAAAGTTTTAATTTTTTTTCTAAAAAACTAATTAGAAATTTACAAAGCAATTCCAACGTACAATTTTATTCTTGATCACATGCAATTTGTTTGGGGAAAATCCGTTTAAAAATTACTGTTTAATTTGGATACACGTCGAAAATGTCCGGTTAGAAAATAACATTGTTTTTATGGGATTAACCCAAGGAGTGTTGGTCATAATTTTGTGTAGTGTTGCCAAATTTTCAGTGATTTGTAATACTTTTTTTAAAAATTCGCTGTATATTTATTATTAGCATTAGAAAGATGAAACTTGTATCATTTTTATTAGTAATAAATTAATTTTAATTATTGGTAATGGAAAATTTTTTAAAATTTTTAAAAAGTTTTTAAATATAATGTTATCTATAAGTTTTTATAAAAATAAATTTTATAAGTAGATTGACGGTCATTTATGTATATAAAATTATGATATTAGAAAAAAACTGATATACAAGTTGTGCAGAATTCCATTCTGAACAAAAAACATATAATTATATAGGCAAACATTTATACAACATATATTTATGAGGTAACAATAAATATGTTGCCTAGCAACGAATATGCCAACTTTAGCATGCATAATTATAATGTTTATAAACGACACGGATCACCCATGATCACTAATAATATACAAACTATAATACACAAACACTAAGTCACACAAAGCATAACACAACACATCAACAAACATAAACAACTGCCGGCTTGGTATGGCGATCGAGACTGGCGAGTTGATTGACAGATGACGACGGAAGAAGTAAACAAAGAATTATTTCTGCCATTGTGCCTCATCTGACAGTCATAGAGCAAAACCAAAGACATGTAAACAAACACTGATTCACGGCCTTTCAAATGATATATATTTGAGACGACTAACTTTTTTTCCCCGACTGTGAACGACACTAATCGAGTGAGCGCACATCGCCTCAAATTGAGGCGGTAACAGTTTATGAAAATACCGATCGCCTCAATTTGAGGCGATCAACACTCCTTGGATTAAAACCAACATGACCAACAGCCTCTGCAGACTCATAATGAGTTGCGCGCAATCCTACCTGCGTTATTTGCGGTGTCCTAAGGATTCCCCAGACCAGTGCTTGAGTTGTGCGCAATACCGATCTCAGTTAGGCCGTCCTGTCTTGGCCGCTCATAAAAGCAACTTACACTAAAAGCTTTACAAAAGAAATATTTCCGTAAATATCACAATCCACCAAAAATAACTTGAATTGTCACTGGTCTGGTTCCAAATATCAACGAACTTATACAGGCATACCTTCTTGGTTATTGGTGTAACTTATATATGGTGTTTAGTACTAAGCGGCAAGTTTTGTTAGGAGTTGTTAAATAAATTAAAGTATATTACTGTACTTCATATTTCATGTTATTTCAGAAATACAACATAAACACATTAATATTCTTTTTTAACAATGAAGATATCTGAAAACAAATCATTTTAAGAGAAGCATTTAAAATATTATTTTGTGTTAAAAGGTTTTGTATTATTAAACTAATTCAAATTGACTGATATATGCCTGTATTGACTATAAAGCTCATTAAAACAGTATAACATCATCTAAAATGTTCTTAGAATAAGTTTACTAATTAAAAATAAAAGTAATTTTAGTTCATAATTTGATTAATTTATGTTTCATAGAGAAACATCAAATACAAATGTTACAATAGGCCTTACATTGTTGAACGCTATACTTTATTGATGTCAATACTCAAGATTAAATTGCATAATTAAAAAAACAGTAAATTGTCTTATATTTACTATTTAGTACTTATATTATTTAATTGGTGATATAGAATATTTAGTATTTTATGACAAAGAAAGTTACTTTCAGTTTGAATATTTATGAAAAATGAAAAAATATTTATTTCCAAAGCAATTAAAACATTTAAATCAAGTTACTCTCAGTTAATAATACAACGAAATCATAAATAACAAAATCCAGTATTTAAAAAAAACATTAAAGCTTAACAAACCCTCTTATATATGAAAACAAAAACTACTCTTAAATTATGTAATAAATAATACAACATTCAGAAAATGATAATATTTAGTGAATATAATTAATTATTAAACAAAGAAGGCTATTCAGTACACTACAACATGAGAGTTGCTATGGAAATAATACAAACACACTAGGGAAATTCAATCCCTGTCAGTGTGCCGGAGCATCAGAAGAACTTAATTTGAACAAGAATAATCTAATAATAAACAAGAACAAACAAGAAAAAGCTAAAAATACATTCCAAAGGTTATTCGAGACACTATTGATCAATATAGAATAAATTATGCAAATCATTATCAGGAAGATACATTAACCAATTTTTCAACGTAGTTTTAAAGATTGATAAGGAGACCACACGAATAATATTAAAAAGTAATTGGTTGTAGAATTTAGGACCCAGGAAAATGAATGTCTTTTGAAAAAAAGATGTTGCTCTAGGAGTTCTTATTTGATTTGCATGCCTAGTATTTGGATAATTTAAACGATCGATTACTACACCTAGGTTGCCACTAACTTTAAAAAACAAAAGCAATACTTTAAAAACAAACATATTTCTGAGTGGCAGGATCTGCAATTTAGAAAAACATGGTCTTGACTGAGCCCTTCTATTTTGTCAACATATTGTTTTAATAAAAGATTTTTGTATTTTAATTAAAGGCTGAATATAACTTGTAAACGTACTATCCCAACATGATATCCCGTAATTAAGTCTAGCATGTACAAAAGCATAATAAATCTGTCTAAGAACAATATCAGGACACATAGTACGAAGATAATAAAATTTACGAAGGAAAACAATAAGCACATTTTTAATTGACTTAATATGTTCTCTCCAATTTAATTCCTCGTCAACTAACAGCCCAAGATATTTCACACAATTGGTTTGAAGAAAACAACCACAATTACAAACTATGCCATCACAGTCAAGTGTATGAAACATAATACTACTATCAAATACAAAGCTTCGAGATAGCGAAAAATTTACTATAAAAGATTTACTAACATTTAAATTTAACCTATTGCATGAAAACCATAATGAAATCAGTTTAACATCATGTTCAATATTACTTTTTAGTTCCGCTATTGAAGCAGCTCCAAAGGAAAAAGCAGTGTCATCAGCAAATGCTGTGATGTCACCCTTAAACGGCCCAAAATAAAGATCATTAATACATACTAAAAATAATATAGGTCCCAGCACAGACCCCTGAGGAACTCCACACTGAACTATTCTTCTTTCGCTATTATTTATTCCAATGGAAACATAATATTGTTCTCGGTTATTTAAATAAGATTCAAACCACTTTAGACAAATACCTCTAATTCCAGCTCTTTCCAATTTCATTAGCAAAATATTATGATTAACGGTATCAAATGCCTTTTTGATATCCAGAAATAGACCAGTAACTCTATTTGATTGTAAATTATTAAGCTTATTGTGAATTTGTTGAATAAAATTTTGAAGAGCAATTTCAGTATTTAATCCTTCTCTAAAACCAAACTGTGAATGTGAAACAATTTTGTCAAATCAAAAAAAGTCAATAATCTCTACTCTTAACAACTTTCTCCAGTATTTTAGAAAATATTGAAAGTAGCGAGATTGGTCTATAATTTTTCACTGAATTTACTGAGCCTTTTTTAAAAATTGGTACAACTCTGACAAGTTTTAGTTTATGTGGAAATATACCACTTAAAAGTGACATATTGCAAATATGCGTAAAAATTGGAATTATATAAATAGAGACATTCTTTACTACAGAAGCTGAGATCCTATCTGCGCCAGGGGCCTTTCCTCCAGATAAATTATTAATCAAATGCTTTATCTCAGATTCCGATACTGGGGACCAAAATATAGAGCCAACAACAGGGTCAAGTTTAAATTTTCCCTCGTAACTACGTTCCTGATCATGGCTAACATTTCCAAGCGAATTTGCTAAAGAAGTTGGTACGTCAACAAATAAATTGTTAAATATATCAGCTACAACTTGTTGGTCTTCTATCATTTCATTATTAACTTTCAAAGATATTTTATCATTTAATTTTGATTTTTTAGAACCCGTTAAAGAATTTATTAATTTCCACTGCGCTTTTGAATCATTATTACATTTTTCAAACAAGTTACTGTAGTATTTATATTTTCTATCCCTTACCCATTTTTCAATTTTATTTTTGAGGTCAGATAATTTTGTTTTAATCTCAGATCATGAGGTGCTCGAACAACCTTTCTCCTAATTTTGTCTCGATTTAACATAGCATTTCTAATACCATCAGTCATACATGGTTTAATTTTTCGAAATTTACGACATTTATTAGCAGAAGGCATTTCTACTTTTGCATTGTCAATTGCATTATTTAAAATAAACAAAATATTTTTAAATGCATGGTCAATACCGCTAACTGACCTTACCATTTCCCAAGATAACCCCCAATAGTGCTTAAGCAAGGTTTTTGTAGTCAATCATAATTTTATTATTTTTATCATTTGATTCAAGAGGAGTGATCTCCTTATTCAGAGTCACCATCACACCGAAGGCTCGGTGATCGGTAATCTGGGTTGATACCCATATACCCATAAACGAACATTGGTATTGACCCTCCCGCCCACCCATACACGTACAGTGGTATTGACCCACCCACCCCCCCCCCATACACGAGCAGTGGTATTGACCCACCCACCTACCCATACACATACAGAGGCATTGACCCACCCACCCACCTATACACGTACAGTGGTATTGACCCACCCATGCACGTACAGTGGTATTCACCCATTCACCCGCCCATACACGTACAGTGGTATTCATCCACCCGCCCACCCCTAACATGTACAGTGGTATTCACCCACCCGCCCACCCCATACACGTACAGTGGTATTGACAAAAGTATTATAGTTACTGATGTCGGTAAGTATTTTATAACACGTACAGTTACTGATTATAGTTACTGATGTCGGTAAACACGTACAGTAGCATCGACCCACCCGCCCGCCCATACACGTACAGTAGCATTGACCCACTCGCCCACCCATACACGTATAGTGGTATTGACCCACCCCCCACTCATACACGTACAGTGGTATTGATCCACCCACCCACCCAAACACGAACAGTGGTATTGACTCACCCGCCCACCCATAACATGCAGTGTTAATGACCCACCCATACAAGTGCAATGGTAATGAACTACCCGCCCACCCATACACATACAGTGGTATTGACCCACCCGCCTACCCATAGACATACAGTGGCATTGATTTAATAAACAACAAAAGGTTGTGCATTAAATACAGGGTTACTCCTGTATAATATATGGTCAATACAGGTACTTGAAGTATTTGTTACTCTAGTACTAATATCAATTAAATTTGTAAAACCAAAACTATGAAAAATTTCTAAGTATTCATCAATATAAGCATCATTATAATTAGTATCCAGGTTAAAGTCACCTATACATATTAGATTTTTAGCCTTTAATTTAGTTAAACAATCTTTTAAACTCTTTAAGAATTCATGTTTTGATATTTCATGAAATCTGTAAATTGCTAAAATAGAAAAATGTGTATTTTTATCAAGTGATAATCTAAGAAACATTGAGTCGGCTCCCAGAACCACTGACTCAGCAAGCTGACATCAGGACAGGTTTGTCTCATTGCCCAAGACAACAATGCCCCCACAACGGTTATCACTTGCCACTGATAACGTTCTGTAGCCTACCATTGTATACGGACTGGCTTCCTCCGGCGCTCGCAGCCAAGCTTCAGTTAATATTATTACATCTGGTTTTACGTCCAAACAACTTATATAAACAATTAATAGATCAAAATTCTTTTTTATGCTCCTAATATTTTGATGAAAAAATAATATACTCCTTCCCCTTTATATAAATTTGAAACCATTAAATGACTCAATAGAAGAGAAATAAACAGTTTTTGTGTCTACCATTAAATTGATTACTTCTTATTTGAGAAAAAAAGAAAAGAAATTATTATTATATAGTACACTGGAAACTTTAATCATTTCGTTGATGGACCGGCTGCAGGTAGTTGCGCAACTCGAGCACCAGTTTATGGCCCTCATGGGTACTGCACGCAACTCGAGCATCCCTTTACGGGCCCTAGGCCATAAAAGACGCAACTGGAGCACGCCCGCGCATCCTCTTCTTGACAGAGGGAAGGACAATAAGCGTGTGTAGACAATCCGCATCACATTATGTTACCTGGCAGAATTTGGATTTGTTGTACTGTAAAAAGGTGTTACAATGTAAAGAATTTATTGAGACATATTATGTGTTATTAATTGTCATACATATATGTATGATGTATCCAGGGCCGCCCAGAGGAGGGGGGGGGGCAAAAGGGGCAGATTGCCCCAGGGCCACACAAACTTAGTCCAGAGGGGGGCCACATTTCATGCAACAAAAAAGAAAATACTTAATCTACTAGATAAGAAATGATTCATGCCTGTATCAAAATATTATTAAAGTGATATTAGGCCAGATAAGTCTTCCAGTTTTAGTTTTAAAGCGTTTAAGCTAAACCATTGGCTTTATATAGCAACCAGGGAGCCTTTTGGTGCTAGTTGAGCACTGGTCTTTGAAGTTTGTCAGCGGTCAGAATAGTGGAATGACAGGATAATCTCTGGTTGATATGTGACTGCTGCACCTGTACCCCTCACCAGTTGTCTTGTTTGCGAACAAGTGTAAAGTCGTTCAGCTTGTGAACACACCAAAACATCTGTCCTGTTTGCGAACATATAAAAATATGCTTGAGTGGCGTGAGCAGTGGGCGACTCCTTTGAGATGTCCTGTTTTCGTACACTATTTGTATAACACCTATCAAAAGACCCACTAACTTTACATTTGTATTACTCAAAACTCCGTTTTTGGACCGCATTCATAGTTTAATACAAGGTGGACAAGAGCGTTTCTCTATGTTTTATTTTTCAACTTTAATTTCAGAAGTATATATTATTTCAAACAAAATTGTTATACTTGTCCTAAATTCAAATTTATCTTGGCTTTAGTGGTAGGAAAATCAATTGTATGGTTGAATTGTATCACTACAAAACCAGTAGTTTTGATACAATACTATTACAAACTTAAGATAATACAGCGATTGTGAATTTTTTTCTTTTTTCTGTGTGTTTTATTGATTGAGCTTTTAACCATATTTTGTGTGTTTTTTTTTTTAGCAATTCTGTTTGTGTAAATAAATAATCTTGATTTAGTGTTTCGAAAATCCCTTGACTCGTCGTAGCAAAATAATAGCTCTTTTTAATGTGAAAACGAGTGATCACCAACAAGCCAAGATGGCCGACAAGTAACATTTCAGTGAAAGTGACCTCTTATAAAGTTTAGTATTAGTAGTGATTAAACCAACAAAAAATCTCCACAATGCTAATAAAAGTGCAACCAGAAACTGTAAGTTTAATCTTTGATAAGAAACAACATTACTCACCAGAAGTATAACTTTTCAAAGCAAATTTAAAAAAATGACTTTTCTCAAGAACATACAATAAACATATTAACTTTCAACTTTACTTAAAGTTTCCACAAAGTTTTCTCTCAAATATAAACAAACAAACATAACACAATTCAAGCACTTATTATTTCTAACTTCAATATTAAATAAGTAAATAGTGACGTGGAGCCTACAACTGAAAACAAGGTTCCAACACATCAAGATTTATGACTTCACTAAACTATGACATCATTATAAGAAATGATCTCATGACATCGACGTCAAGCTGTATTTTGTAACAGGTGACAAGTGATAAACACTGTCGCCCAGCCATATGTGTGCCAGGCCACTGACCCAGATATCTAGTGTCGCATTCTCAGCCTCAGCACAAACAACTCATCCACAATAATCACTGCATTGCATGAGCATTGGACAAGGCTTTTGATTACCAATTAATCAAACCATTACACAATATTGACAATCTGCCTCGGCACTGACTCTTTCAAACAACTTGACTTATAAAAACAGCTTCTCAGTTTTAATTTTTGACATTACAAATATTAACCACCAGTTTTGTACCTTCTTGTCAATATTTGACAGAGTCTATGTAACACTACAGTATATAATTAAATTATACACCATTTTGACATCTTTTTAGTTGTGACAAAGAGGAGACAGACAAACCTCTATTAAAAAAAAAAAAAAACTGAAACATTTTGACATTTAACCAATATAACCTAGAGGAGACAGCCAAACCTCTATTTAAAAAACTGAAATAATTTTTGACATCTAAATTTGTTTTTTGACAAACAGTAATTTTAACAGTAGCTAACAACAACATGACTACCTACCAGACAGGGGACATAGTATTTGCTAAAATAAAGGGAAGTCGCTACTGGCCAGCCAAAATACTTGAAATAATTGACAAAGAAAATAAACTAAATACAAAATTTCTTTCTTTGGCGACAATAAAACTGCAATAGTGAAAAATATTAATTTGGCACCTTACCATGAAAATATCCACACCTATGGAGCTCCTTTGGTAGACAATTTTAAAAATAAAAATTTTAACATAGCTTTAAAAGAAGCCCAAACATATTACAACAATACATGCACAAACCCCAATACTGAACTGTACTTGAAAGAAATACAAATATTACTCTCAACCAATGTGCTAATTCTATCTCTGACATTCAAGACAAAATAATAAACCTAAGTGAGGAACCTGATTTGGAGACCTCTCTCACTCTGGCTGCAGAGGTGGGAAATGTCTTGCTCACTGATAACAATAAACTAAGAACTGAACTTCAAAATCAAATTCTTGAAAATGCAAAGTTAGCTCAAAAGGTCCTCAACTTGGGTAAGGCCAATAAAATTATCCAGCAAGACCAAATTGACACACTTGAAAATGAGAATCAGGCCTTGCGAAGCAAGGTCAATGACCTTGTACAAGCGCTTAGCGAAGCTGAGCACCAACTTGAAATGGAGAGACGACTAAGAAACCAGCTCAGTGTAACTTTTGATGAATACGACAAGGAAAAAGAGGAAACAATCATAAAATATCAGAAAACAATAAAGGTGCAACATGAATTAATAGAAGATACTAAGATACTCAACAAGGTGAAATCCAGTATTAGTAGTAGTAGTGTAGAATTAAAAAAGACTACAACTGACAGTGGAACTCAAACAAACACTACTGAGCCAATTCCTGAGAGCAAATCCAACCTGTTTGCTGAAATTGAACGGGTGAAAATTAGGCTTGGAGTGATTGAGGGCACTATTATCTACCTACACAATATGCAGAATCAACAAAACACTGTAGTCAGGACTGATAACAAGAAAAATCAGAATGTTATTCGCAATCTAACTCCTGAATCGAACAAAGCTAAATGCAAAAAACTACCCAAACTGCCTTCTGCTGCCAAAGAATTATCTGAAACTAGCAACTTTATTCCTGAAGAAAATCAAACTAGCAGCAAAAAAATGAAGCACTGTTTTTTAATCACAAATAAAAACACAACTCAAATTCATACAAAAGAAAACTAAAAGAAAACTATGTCCGTAGTGTGTCACTCCAAGCAGCAAAATATCAAGCTGCCAGTAGTCCTATCTCTAGTCCCACCCCAGTGATACATACCGTCAAGGTACACAATGGCCCACCAGAAAATGTCAAACTATGGGGACATAATGAAACACTTGAAGACTTTTATTTAAAACACATTGATGAAGCTGTTAAACAACAATCCTTGTATCGTAAATTCTTAGAGCACACTACAAATAAATCTTTTTTAGACCAAACTCACCAAAAAAACTGCAAGATGTGATAGAGACGGCAAAAATTGAAACCAATAACCTTAGGCCAGAATAAAAACCAATAAAAAAGGAGCTACTAACAATATGTAACCAAAACATAAGAGGCCTGTCTACAAAAATTAACCGGCTAAACCACCTTTTAAGTGAAATATGCCCCACACTTGTAGTTTTAACAGAGCACGGCCTCAATCAAAATGATATTGAAAATACAAAACTCGAAGGTTATACACTAGTATCTGAATACTGCAGAAAAGAACACAAGCTCGGGGGAGTAGCTATCTATTGCAAAGACAACTTAATAAATAGTACAGAGGCAATTGATATAACTGACTACTGCGAAGAAAAGCTAAGAAAAGCTATTCGAGGCTGCAATGGCTCACATTGAAATCAAAGGTAAGCATCTCTACATCCTGGGTGTATACCGGCCTCCTGGTATAAATGTTCAAGCAAGCCTAGACATACTATCGAACATCTTGGACCATACTCAAGCTCATAACAAATCATTTGTCATAACAGGAGATATAAACATTGATGTATTAAAACCTAACAACCACGACAGCCTGATGCTTGAAAGTGAGCTGGCAATACAAAACATAAGAAGGCTTCCTCTTCCACCAACACGCATTACATCTGACACAAGTACATCCATTGATTTTATATGTACTAACATCTCAGACCATGACATTACCACAGCAATCTTACAAACTCGCCTCTCTGATCACACTGCTCAAATGTGCAACCTGGATCTTGGTGAAACTAACACCACAGCTCAAATATTAAGATGACAAATGAGGAAGAAGAACCTTGATCAACTAAAGTCCCTGCTCTCTATAAAAAAACTGGGATGCTGTCCAAAATGCTGAGGATGCAGAGTCAGCCTACAACATCTTCCAAGGGGTGCTTGAAATTGCTTTGGATATCACCTGCCCAAAAAGGAAAACTAAAAGAAAGGGAAAAACTAGTTACTATTATGATAGAGAATCAGCCGAACTGAAAACTGCATTCTTAAGGGCCATGAAAACCTACGAATTAACTGGGAAAGCTCAAGAAAAAACAACAATGGTAGAACTAAAAAAGGCATATGACAATAAACTAAGGACACTAAAAAGAATCGCTAACGCACAGAGAATAGCTACCTCTAACAATAAACCAAAGGCTGTATGGAATCTAATTAACTCAGAAAGACATGCTAAACAAATCAGTCAAAACTGCCCTAAACTCAATATAAATAGCACACCCATAGATCACCCTTTTCAGGTAGCAGAACATTTGAACACTTACTTTACTCAGGCAGCAGAAATAACACTACAACAGAACCGTCAACAGCTGGGAGACTACAGAATACAAGAGGACCAGAATAACCTAAACAATCCTTTAATACAATCATTCAAACTGACACCCACATGTGAAGAAGTAAAACAAATCATACGTAGCCTAAAAAACAAATCATCAAGTGGAACAGATGAATACTCAGCTAAAACCGTGAAATTTTGTGCAGAAGAATTAACTTCCCCACTTACGTCCATCATAGATAAATCTTTCTCCACAGGACATTTTCCAACCAAGCTTAAAATCTCAAAAGTTTACCCCAAGCATAAAAAAGGCCTAAAAACTGACCCAAAAAACTACAGACCAATATCAAACTTACAAATTTGGGTGTAAGAGGCCTAGAAAACTAATGATTCGTCAGCTTCCTAAAAGAGAGATCCCAAGTTGTAGAGATTCAGCATACTACATTTGGCCTCACTAGTGTGTACCGTGATCCGTGTTGGGACCCATTCTATTCATTTTATTAACTAACGACTTCCCAGCTCAAATTCAAAACTACAGCACCAGTTGTATTATGTATGTAGAGGATGAAACCCTCCTAATAAAAAAAATGAAACGTCCCAGGAATTATATAACAACTCTGTTGCATCTCTGCAAAATGCTATAATATATAGCAAACAAAAAGATCTAGCAATTAACCCTGACAAGACAACACAAATGCATTTCAGCAGGAAAAAAGCCATACCCACTAGTATTCCCAACATAACAGTGGCTGACCAGACTAGGTTTCTAGGAATAACCCTTGATAACAGGCTCACATGGACACATCATGTAGACAACATCTGTAAAAATATCAGCACAGGTGTCTATGTCGTTAAACGCATACAATGGATTGGCACTCTGGAAGCAGCGAAAATGGCTTATTACGCTCTGGTAGTCACACATTAGATATGGACTTATAATTTGGGGAGGAACATCAGGAAACCTCAAAAGAGTGCTCGTACTACAAAAGAAGGCAATTAGGACCATGGCAAACCTGGAACCCCTACAAAGCTGCCGACGAGCCTACCAGAATCTACGCATCCTCACAGTACCTGCACTCTACATCTACGAAGCCATATTACATATCGACAAACAACATCCGCAGACTCACACAGACCTTCACAGCTACCCAACACGCCACGCCTCCAGACTGATCCTACCCCAACACAGAACAGCCCTCTACAAGAAAAAACCAACATATGTAGGCTGCAAGCTGAAAAACCTCCTTCCAGAACACATACGGAACCTAACTGGAAATAGACTGAAGAACTCACTTCGAGAATTCTTGCTGGACAACCCAGTATACACTGTGGAGGAGTTCCTAGAAATCGTGAACAACAGATCTCATTGACACTATAATTTATTATTGACAAATTACTGTTCTTGATTGTTCATGTAATATAAATAAATAAATAAAAATTAAAAAAAAATCAGTAACCTGGGCCTAAAGTATGCAAATGAATAAAATCGTGATAAAAAGTAGAAACTTAAGAACAATACAATCAACTAAGTAAACAAAATTTAATTAAAAACATTATAAATCTGCCATTAAAAAGTCGAAGTCCTTACGAGAAAAGGTTCTTACAAACTTGGTTTCAAAGCCGGTAGTAGGCGGCGGCACTCCGTTCGAACGTGGTAACGTTGGACTCTTTCCCGGCACTAATCAGCTAATTTTTCAATAAATGCACTACATTTAAGAAATAGTAGTCATATTTCAGAAGTCACTGTGTTTTGCACTCAAAAAACCTGGCAGAGCAAAATATAGCCTACAATGTTGTAACAACGTGGCTGGAAGAGTTCTTCAATTAATTGTCATGAAGGTTGTGTCGTGTGTACTCCTTACTTGGCATCTTCATTCGTCAGTCATCAGTCTGTTTGGTTACTGTCGTTCAAAAAAGAAATATTTTGTTATTGTTGTATTTTATAGTGATATTTCTGTAGTTTAATGCGTTCTTTTGAATTTCCTAATAACCCACTATAATTTTCCATTACTTTAAGTTGCTATTATTCGTATTCGATTTCCAGATTTATACAGGTTTTGAGAGAACAAAAAGCTGAAGTTTAGGCCCAGTAATTTATGGTGACGTTTTATTTAAATCAATAAGAATATACTATAAATGTTTCAATATAGTATTGTAATGTACTGCAAAGTAAATTATATAATTTTACAGTACAAAAAGAATAATTTAACGATGGTGCATTGTAAACCACTAAATTACAGTAGATTTATAGGTACTTAAGTCTGGTAATATGCATACATCACCGCTCACTTACCCAATGTGCAAAAATATGTGTGTATGATGCACTATTTTTAATTTTATTATTTATGATTCACTTGTACTATGCTATCGCGGGAGGTATTATGTGGCATATTCTTGTCTAAAAATAAGAATGTTGTTACTTTCTGTACTATCCTATCCGGATTCACCTATCATCATAACTCAATAACAATAACTCATTAACTCTTTTATTTGACCAAAATCAACATGTTACATGCATTAGTCTTGTCAACATTTGTGCTATAATTATATCACTTTTCACTTTTAAAATATACACAGTAACAACATAATAATAATAATAATATATATAATATATAACTTGAAAATGATCATGAATACTTAATTCAAATGTAAACTCTTGTTATGTGTTTCAAAAATCTTGAGCACCGTCAGTCATGAACTCCCGGACGCTGTAAAAACACTTATTAATAAAAAAGGATTTTAGTTTGTTTTTAAAGCTCAAGTGGTTTGACTCGGTTTGAATGGTTTTTGGGAGTTTGTTGAAAATTGCTATTGCATTAAAGAAGAGATGTTTTCTGAAGAAAGCGGTGCGATGTGCTGGTATTTGAAGGTTGGGCGAAGGACGGAGGTCGTATTTATGTGTTTGAGAACTACTGAACTTTGAGAAGGATCAGCTGATAACCACCGGCTGTTCATTTGTCATTGGGCTATTAATTAATGACACTTTCTAAGGAATAGTCGGCCTTAGTTTGTAACAATGACTACATTCGCTCATCTACACTCATTCGAAATCCATATTCGCCCATATCTTGACGATCGGCGTCTTATGAATAAATAAAAATAAATAAATAAAAAATAAAGATTTTGTTTAAGAAACGATAGGCTTTCATAGATGTAAAGGTCAGAATGTTGCGAGATTTAAATATTTCTCTACAGGATTGAAGTCTGTTAATAGAAAATATTACCCTTAACGCCTTCTTTTGAAGACGAAAAATGTAAAGGGTTCTTTGACTCTCACAACCCCAGATAGGCAATGCATAAACAAGGTGCGGGAACATCAGCCCATAATAGGCTGTTAGAAGGACATTTGTATTTGATGATTTGGCCAAAGTGCGAAGGGCGAATATTCCGGAACTAATTTTATTCATAACATGGTTAATATGTAAATGAAAATTCAGCTTATTATCCAAGATTAAACCAAGAAACTTTGTTTTTTGAGTGGAGTAAATTGGAGTATCATCTAACAAAAAACTGGATGTTGAGGATGACCTATCTGTAATTTGGAAGTTTAGAAATTGAGTTTTCAGTGTATTTAGGAATCTGGTTAACCGATCATATTTAATGTATATGCAATCTTAATTGACTTTTTTAGTTCCTCTCTACTATAATGTTTCCTTTGGCATTTAAAATTTACTACTTATTATGACATAGATGTTCGTAAAGACCTTTGATATTATGGCGTAGATCTTAAAAAAGAGGAGCTCTTAAATTACACCGTTAATAGCTAAAACATCTTCATCATTGTTCAGATATGTACAACTCCTTTTTAATAATATTTATTTTGTGACATTTAACTTGTTATAGCTCTTTTAATATCTGGTTTAATTTACCCTGAAACTGTAACTGCAACAGGGGTGTATTCTCAACATATTCAATAGAGTAGCTCTTGGTTAAAACCCATTTATGCCCACTTACAGATTGTTCCCAAACAAATAGTATGATTGATTTGTGTTGACATACATTAATATAACAAATCTAAGACCTATCAAAATTGTTTTCATAATTTTTTACCATCACTGGTGAGCGAGTAAGCCATTTATATTTTAGGTAATCATTAATTCAGTATTTATAAGCTACTTAGCCAGTGGTCTACAACCTGTTTTGAAAACAATAACATAACGGCAACTCTCAGTTGACTGTTTTTTGAAGCACTGATGTTCGCGCTCGCCAAATTATTTTACTTCTTGAACATTCGGCCACTCTCGGTCTAAGCTTGTTCTTTAGCTTGCGAAGCCAAGTGGCCTATACAAGTTTATTGGCCCCTCCCTCACCCACAGCTAATATTATCGGCGAGGATGGCTCCTCAACTGGCGATCGAAGGGCTGCTGCGCCCAACAATGCAACTGATTGTGGCAGTGGCTACTATGGGCGCAGAAATTATGTGCACCCGAGTTTGAAGGTTGTTTACTAAGAAACTAAGAGGCATATGAAAACTCCAGTCATACAATGGTTTTTCTTATTTAATTGTGCGTTACAACATATGATTTTTTTAATTTTTCTACAAGTTAATAATTTAAATTAACGATAAATTTAAATTTGTGAATCCCCCTGGTGAAGGTGAGCGTGGTTCACCGAATTCGATCACCATAATATTTGTGCATTTTGTACTTGTATTGTAATATTTTTGTGCATTTTGTACTTATATTGTAATATATTTGTATTGTGTGACGTTTACTTGTACTGTAAATTAAAGAATATCAGTTTTATTATAAGAGATTGATGTTATTGTGGCGATAATACTTAAGGAAATGTTTCAAAATTTTATGTCAATAAGACCAAAAATTTTCCGGAGCTTCGCAGCTAGCCCTGAGAAAACGTCCATGAACAGAAATGTTATTGACGATCAGATTAATGAAATTTATTTTGAAGTGAAGGGAGGGGCCACATGCTAAACTTTGCCCCAGGCCACCAAAAGTCTCTGGGCGGCCCTGGATGTATCTTTCTAAGGATTAAAGAGTTTGGATAATGCGAGTTTCACTGTATAAGACACCTTTAATTTGATGTACTACTTGACCTATGCTCTCATTTAGGATTTTCTTCTGACTCCGTGTGGGTTATCCCCTTGGTATGACAGAAAAACGATGGTTACATCAACAAGTAAATTAATAGGTGCAGTAATGATGTACTAAGTGTCATTGCTTTATCTGTAATTGTTCAGAAGTTATTCTGTTCCGGCACTTTTCTTCCAGACTGTATTTGAATGCTATCCTTTCTTTTTTTATTGGATATTGTTGAGCATTCCGTATGCTGCATCAAACGTTTATGTCATCGTGAGGTAGAGCATATCATATGCTCCTGTGTTAAAATCAATATAACATATATTTCTAATCAAGCAAGCAAGACAATCAGCTTGGCAACAATCGACGCATAATGTTCTGTTCTATACATTTCAGATTTTTAATATTTTTTTATGCAATTTTATAAATGTAGGAAATAAAATTAAAACGTGCAACAAGAAACTTCTTGTTCTTGTTAATTCCTGCCTGGCGCGGAGATCGGGAGCGGGAAAAATGGCCGATGTTTGTCGCATGACTGAAGAATATAAGGTTGGCGACCTGGTCGTCGCGACAAAAGAAAAATATGTGTAACGTTAAATTAAATGAAGATGGCCACACCAAGCGACCTGCGACCCGCGACCGCCAGCGACAGCAAAACGAACGCGTCCGAGAGCGTTTTCTGGTCGCGGCGACAGATACGCTCCCCATGTTATCATACGGTACCGGCCACACTCGGCGACATGTCGCTCCTTCACACACCCAGTTTCTGCTCTGTTTATACTGTCCAGTTATGTTTCGACAGTGGTCCTGCGCAGATGGAAAATATGCCGTTTGAAACAGATATATTTATAAATGAAATTAGCGTGCGTAGACCTCTATGGGATGTAGCCCTAAAGGAATACAGCATCAGGGATGTGAAATCTAAGTTATTGGTTGAAGTGGCTGCGGTAGTTGTCGAGAACTGAGAACAACTATCCAATGAGGAAAAAAATAAACAAGATAGGATTAAATTTGATGACTATACGGCTATATTTATCTATTTATAAGTTCATTTGTATTTGACTCATGCCAATGCTTACTCTAAGTCTAAAGGTAATAAAGAAAATTATGATTGATTGATTCAAATCTGACTAATATCTAATGTTATTGAAACTTACAATATCATTAGGGCATATGTCATTAACATAAACTTTTAATTGTTTACACCACAACATTTTATTCAATACATGAACATTAGTTAAATAAACAAACAGCATAAACTAAATTTTGAATAAACATTAATTACAATTTAATAAACGCAATATTTTTTTCTTAAACATCTATTTTCTCACATGCTGTTATTTTTCTTTTAAACCCTGTTGTACTGCCATGATAAACATCCTGCTGGAGATGTAAAATAATCCGCAAAGGTATCACGGGTTGTTTTTTAAATAGAACATGATCCACCGGTACCAATGACCGCAATGTCTTCCAAAGGACAAGAGTATTCTCAAACTGGTAACCATCTCTAACCCAAACAAAATTATGTAAAACACAGGCAGCTAGTACAATTTGTTCCACATATAGTGGATCCAAAGCAATAGGTGTATGGAACACTCTCCACTTGTTTGCAAGTATACCAAAGGCACATTCAACATTGCGATGACCCCTCGATAGCGTATAATTGAACATTCTTTTTTTACGTTAAGATTTTTTCTAGCATAGGGTCTTAGGACATGTTTGCTCATGGAAAAAGCTTCATCGGCAATAATAACATACGGTAGGGAAACTGAATTCTCCAAATTAGGCAATGGTTTGTTGTCTGGTATATTTAACTCATCACTGACTAACATGTGACTAAACATGGAACTGACCATGTTTCAAACGAACTGCATTCAGGGGATGAACTCTAAATCTGTGTTTCCTCTTCATTTTCAGGTACGATCGCACGGCAATAACTAGCAACAAGTCCTCCTCACTCATTGGAGCCTGACAACTGAATTTTGTCGTTGGTCGTTCAAGTGTGGCACCTCCCGCGACCAGGTCGCGAATAAAAATAGTCGCGACGACCAGGTCGCGGCGACCAGGTCGCCAAGTGTGGCCGTAGCCTAACGCTGCAGATGTAGAATGTCAGTTTGCAGCGAATTAAATACTCTACCCACCAAAAGGAATTGTGATGTTTTAGCTGCATTGGGTATTATACAAAAAATGTTGTTTTGTTTGCGTGTTTTCCATAAGCGAGGGTAGACATAATTTATACTGTTGATAAAAGTAGTTGTTCAAACTTTATTTTGTGGCTGTAATCTAACAATTCTTGCATATTTCTATTACAATTCTTGAATGACACTATTACGCAGTCTTGTACTGTTTAAATAAAGAATCTTGAATCTCATATCAATTCTCCATGGGGCAAAAATAATATTTCATCTCGAGAAATATTCATGTTCAGCGTAGAAAAAGACATCAAATTAAGATAAAAATAATAAGAAATCATTTTAAACCCATAAATAAAAAAAAAAAAATATATATAGACTTATAAAATTGATATTTTTCAAACTTTACCGTATGCTTAGGACATGTAAATTTCGCAAAGTAAAAATCTTCTCTTGTGAAAATAAAGCCAATTACTGAAACCTTCAGGCAGTTTTCAATTTTAGTTATACAGGATGATTCAGGAAGATATGCAAAAACTTTTAGGAGGTCTTTATACATGTAAAATCAAAGATAAAATGATATTAACATAGGTCTGGAAACGCCTCGTTAGTGAGTAATGGCTAACAAAAGAATTTTCCCAGAATTTGATACCTTGGGTTAAATAAAGAGCTTTCTGAAATTCTGATAAGGTAAAAATCAAGAGCCGAAATTATTCATTTACTATAGTTTTTAACCCGAAAAATTTAATAAAAGAGTTCTCAGGACTGTAAGTTAAGTAGATTTTGGATGAACCAGTGTCAAAAAAGTAAAAAGGTGAAGAAAAGGGGTTCTAACAATAACTTTGTTATAATGTTAATGAACACATCAAAATCGCAAATAGAACTTGAAGAAAATTTTATTCTAAACAAAACTGTGTGAATAACGAACACAGAAAGTGAATAGATGTTTAATTAAAATGAAATTTTAATCATTACAAAACAATTAACATTAACCTACAATACATTAATCTCACCTATTTTAATCAGACAGTTTATTAAAGAAAATGTTCAAAAGTATCTCCATCGACTTCAATACATTTTTCTGCTGATTTTACCAGTAATTATTATTAATACAATTAATTAATAATTAGGCCTACTAAGAACTGAACAACTTTACCTACACAGACTGAAACACAATTACTACAAACCTGCAAACAAAAAAGCACATAGACTGAAACTAAGTAAGTAGTAAGCTCTCAAAATAATTTGCATTTTTCAATTCAAATCACATCATCATTAATGAACAACTGATTACTGTGCAGTATTGCCAACTTAGGAAATGAACTTTATCGCTAAAGGCCTTTTCACACCGGCGTAACGTTACGTTATGTGACATGACGTGACAGACTTTTTAAAAGATCGCTCGCCGTTGTTTCATATGGGGCAATTCACACCGCCGAAAAAACGAAACGCTTAGTCCGCGGACTACGCGGACTAATCCGCGGCGATCGCTCGGTGAGCGATCTTTTCAAAACGTAACATGGCGTCGGCGGCCTCGCGCATGCGCACTGGCCCTCTTCTCATACAAACCACCTGTCCTCCAGTCGCGCCAGGTAGTCGCATAGGAGTGCGAGTTGTTTTATCCTTTTCTTTAAATAGTATTTTGTTTGTGAGTTGTAACTATGGACCAGTTCATTGATGAGGTGCGCTCTAGACCAGTGTTGTGGGATTGTAGTTTGGAAAGTTATAGGGACATCAGTATGAAGAATTTGGCGTGGGAAGAAATTGCTATATAAAAAATATTCCACCCCTCGATCAAATTAATATTGAAGTAGACGACACTGGTGATGATCTAAATAATGCCCCAGTAGACGACATGTCAGACGACGCCGAGGAAAACTCTACTACTCCTCCAGCTGCAGTCCGAAAACCAGGAGAGTCGCGCATCCGTCAACCGCGCTGGAGTTCACCAGCGACTGACGAATTTGGAGGGAGAAAAACGAGGGAAACTCAGACCAGTGCCTCGCGAACGTCTGCGGACGTCTGCGGCGGTGTGAATTGGCCACCTGTTACGTTACGTTACGTTACGTTACGTTACTGGACATTATGTGACAGATCTCGGTGTGAAAAGGCCTTAAATAGGTGGGATTTATGTTTTTCGGGTTAGTTTTACTTGTTTTGAAATGAATAAAATTTCATTTAATTAAACATCTGTTCGCTTTCTGTGTAGGCCTACGTTATTCACACAGAGTTGCTCAGCATAAAATTTTCTTCAAGTTTTATTTGAGATTTTGATGTGTTCATTAACATTATAAAAACAAAATTGGCGAAATGTTAAAACCTCTAATTTATTTACACAATTTTTTTTTTTCATTTGAGACGGGTTTATCCAAAATCTACTTAACTTATACCTGGGAACTCCTTTATTAAATTTTTCAGGTTGAAAACTATAATAAAATAATAATTTCAGCCTTTAACTTACCTAATTAGAGTTTCAAAAAGCCCTTATTAACCTAAGGTATACAATTCTGAAAATCCTTTCGTTAGCCATTACTTGTTAACGAGGCGTTTCCAGACCTATAATTATATGAAATTTTATAGTAAATATTTTGTTTTTAAATATAAAGATCTCCTAAAGTTTCTGCATATCGTTAATCACCTGTGGTTAATCATCGTTAAGTTCCTGAAGTTCGTTAATCACCCTGTGGGCTATGAGTGGAAACTATAAAATTACCTACGGGACTTTCATATTTTTCAAAAACTCCCATAAATGCTGTGATTTCTTTAACCCAACTACTGGTGACTGTCCGATAAAGGACAGTCTATCACTCTCAACGCCTGGTGACCGTCCAATAATGGATGGTCAAACATCATTGTGAAAATTCGATTTTATATATTTATGGCTACGTTTTTCGTAAAAACTAATCGATACCACTCGAAAGTCGGTTAAATTGTTATTGGTATCGATGATACTATTCACATGACAAGTAGATGGAGCGAAGAAGAATCCATTGTTTACTATTTCATTTCGCCGTTTCTTTGGTTGGCATCTGTCAGTAAACCGTTTATTTACATTATGGTCTTAAGTACTTTATGCGATGTTTTATGAGAATTGTTGGTGAAATAACTGCGTTTGAAATATAGTTGAAGCATAATTACTGTAAATAAAGTGTTATTTTGTTCTTAGTGACATTATTTAGAGATTCTAATTTGACATTTGGGCTTGTGGTGTTTTGTCAATTGTAAATAGTGTATAATTATTGAACATATATATTTTAGACACATATATATTTTAGACAATGTATAGGGGCTATTTAGAACGTTCTAGTGATATTAGAGAAATGTTACAAAATTAAGAC
>JAQJVL010007764.1:0-22456 GCA_035578905.1 Stictocephala bisonia
CACGTATCATGAATGATATTACGCCGAATTTACGAGATACGAATGAATGTAGTGAGTAGTATATAAATACCGGTTCGAGCACAACCTTGGACTTTGTACTGTTGTTGTTTACAAATTTATCACCACGTGTTGACCCCAGAGGTCAAGTTTACTATTGTTTACTACTGATAATCAGCAAGGTCGTTGACCTTTCATTGATAATCACCACGTGGTGACCTTGAAGGTCAAGTTTACTACGAGCACGTTGACCCCCCGCGACGTTGTCCTAGGTCAGTGTTGTTTTGGTGTGACGTCATGCCGTTTTCGCGCTCTTTTTTCTGTCAGTAGTACACATACTATTGTTTACTACGAGCACGTGGACCCCCCGCGACGTTGTCCTAGGTCAGTGTTGTTTTGGTCTGACGTCACGGCGTATTTATTAAATTAATTGTATTTATTGTGTGGGCAAAAAGTGTTGGTGACCGGTGCCGGGATCGATCTGAGAACCTTTCGTTTGTGAGACGAAGTCGATACCACTGCGGCACAGTGACACACCCGAGAGGGTAACGTAAGTAGCGGCAGAAGAACGTGTGTGTCTTCGTTCGCTTCGCTTACACCGAGCCAGTACACGATATACTATATAAAATGTATTTTTAATTCGTATTTAATATAGTATTAATTTGTTCAGATGTGAAAAAAAAGTCTGTTGGTTTGTCGTCTGCTCAGCTGATGTAGCGCCAAATGAAATGTACGAATTGTTTTTTCGCAGTGTTACCAACTCTCACGATTAATTGGCAAAAAATATATGTCAGTGCTACCAACTCACACGATTTATTACATTATACTATAATAAATACATATACGATTATTAAATTATACTATATTAAATACAAACGGGTTTTTTCGGTGTTACAGTAATATTAATTTAAATTCGTTATCCTTTTACGTTAAAACTATAATAAATACATATACGATTATTAAATTATACTATATTAAATACAAACGCGTTAATACATACGTTAAAACTGGTCGTTAAGTATTAGGAGAACAGAACTTGGTAAGATCTCTGAACTCGACCATTGGCGCAATAATGTGTATTTAATACAGTATTAATTTGTTCTGACCATTTAAACCAGATGTAAAAAAAATCTGTTAGTTTGTCGTCTGCTAGTATCAGCTGATGTGGTTTGCTTCGCTTACACAGAGCCATACTATATGAAATACATGATGCATTTATGCTATATAAAATGTACCGATATTTCCAATAATTTGTATTTAATATAGTGTTATTGTCGTTCTGACCATTCAAACCAGATGTAAAAAAAATATGTTGGTTTATCGTCTGCTAGTACCATATGCTAGTACCAGCTGATGTGGTTCGCTTCGCTTACACCGAGCCAGATGTATTAATACTATATAAAATGTATTTTTCCAATAATTCCTATTTAATATATTATTAATTTGTTCAAACAAAATCGGTTTTTCTTTATATTATATCAAATGTACCAACTGTTTTTTCACAGTGTTGCTAACTCACACGATTATTTGCATTATACTATATAAAATACATATATATATATATATATGATTTTTTTTCTCTTTTTTAATAAATACAAATGCGTTTTTCGGTGTTACAGTAATATTATTTTACTTTGTTTTCCTTCACATATAATGTATACTATATAAAGTATAGTCAACTTATGCTTTCATTCGTAGTATACTATAATAAATCTGTGTACTATAAAAAGTGCATCGATATTTATTCTTTGTCACGTTATAATATAATAATTGTTATGACGATAAATTTAAACAGATTAAAAAGGATTCTGGTTTTTCTGTGTACATATTTTATTTCAATATTATACTTATATACTATGTGAAGTACATTGTTCATAATAAATCACTATTTTCGTTGTACTATAATAAATGCAATTAATTTTTATATATAAATCAGTTAGAATATCTTTGAAACAGCTAACACATTTATATTTATTTATTTGTATTACAATAATAAATGTATATTTGTTAATATGTATAAATTTAAGTTAAATTTTAATGTTTTAATACATTTGAGTATTAGGAGAGCAAAGACTCGTAGGAGTTATCAATGTTACAGTTACCGCCTGCGGCATACAAAGTGTCACTATCGAATCAGCGCGACCCGGCGACCTCTCCGTAAGATAGTCGCGACTGCCTCGCGAACTGATTATGTGACTGCTGCTAATTTCTGCTAGCCTGATACTTTGTTTTTCATTACATGTTGTTCGGATTCCATATTTAAGTGGTTTATATATAGAAAATAAAAATCATATTATATTTTATTTAATGTTTAATTTAGTATTTAAAAATCGTAAGGTAAAATACTATTCTATGAATGTTTTAATGACAAAAGTAACACAATAATTAAATTCTGTTACGGAATAAATTATAATAATATTTAATTTATTATTATCTGGATTGTTAAGGATCAGTTAACGTATTTTTTCCTTTTAATAATGATTAAATCCTAGAAAGAGTATTTACATAATAGTACCTACATATAGTAGGTGATATTCATATAATAATTAATATTTATATTTTGTGAAAACTCTATGAAAAAGGACAGGTTGTGCTTCAATTAACTAGTGTATTTTTCTTGTTACACAGTATACAGTATTAATTTGAATTATAATAGCAATATTTTGTATTTTATATAGTATTAATTTGTTCTGACCGTTTAACAAATGAACCAGAGGGGGTTTTTTTTCTTGTTGTTGTATAGGTTTTTTTCATAACAGATGATTTTTGTTTACAACAGCTGATGTGTCTTCTGCTACCAGAGAACTCTTTGTATACGAGAAAATTTTCTAAGTCTAATTTTGCTGATAGATGATGTGGTTCGCTTCGCTTTTAACGAGTCATACTATATAAAGTACATGATGCATTTATAGTATATAAAATGTACCGATGTTTCCAATAATTTGTATTTTGGACAATACAAATTAGTCTAACAAATATAGTATTTATTTGTTCCGACCATTTAAACCAGTTGTAAAAAAACAATCTGTTAGTTTGTTGTCTGCTAGTATCAGCTGATGTGGTGCCATACCATATGAAAGATGCAAAAAAAAACTGTTTTTCTTTTTACTATATAAAATGTACCAACTGTTATTTCACAGTGTTACCAACTCACACGATTAATTGCATTATACTATATAAAATACATATATGATTATTAAATTATACCTTAATAAATCATGTATACTATATAAAGTGTATACCAGTATTTTTTGTTGTTGTCGGTGTTGCCAACTTACGCTTTCATTCGTATTAAACTATAATAAATCCGTGTACTATAATAAGTGCATTGATTCATCAGTATGGTCAACCGATATTTATTCTTTGTCACGTTATAATACAATAATTACTATGGCGGTAAATTGAAACAGATTGAAAAGGATTCTGGTTTTTATGTATCATATTTTATTTCAATATTGCACTTATATGAAGTACATTGTTCATATTAAATCACTATTTTCGTTGTACTATAATAAATGCAATTAATTTTTATATATAAATCGGCATACAAAATGTTTATTTTTAATATATACTTTAGTGGTAGTGAGACAGATATAAAAATTCATATAATTTAATACAAATCTGCCAAGAGAGGAAACTTCATTAGTATCTGGACATGCATTTTTCTCAACAACAACCAAAGTTTCTAGTTGGCTCTGGTGTCCTAAATAGTGACTTTTTTCTTTCATAAATGGTTCAATATTTAGAGCATTTATCCAAATAATAATTTGTATTTAATATATTAATTTGTTATGATAATTTAATATTCAAACCAGATGCAAAAAAATGTGTCGGTTTGTTGTCTGCTACAGCTATATAGCTGATGTGTCTTCTGCTAAAGGATAGAGATGTCTGAAATTTGTTAGTAAATTTGATATGTAGTTGATATTGGTAATGATTTAAATTATGAGTTAAGTAGTTCAATTATTATTCCCTCACATGTTAACTAAAACAATCGAATAATATTGAATTACGAGCCATATTTAGACATATGTAATATTACAATATGTAGCATTTACTTTAAGATATCAAATAAAGCCTCTCTATTTACAAACTATCCCAATATTTTAACCTAATATCATAAATAATTACTTTATAGATGTACATTGCTGCAATTTATTATAAATTTACTACAATAAGTTACATTCTACTTATGACAAGGGTATCAAAATAAAATTTGCTATACATTTCATTTCAGACTTATTAAACAAAACGTCATTCATCATTTGCATACTTAAATCTTCTATTGAGAAGATTTTTTTTGAGTGAGTGTATAAATATAGAATGGGAAATAATAGTTTATTTTCTCTAACATAATAAAATAGGCTATATATGTGAAATTCTCTATTCATTTTATTTCAGATTTCCACTAGGATCTTACACATAAGAGCCTTACGTAAAATTTAAATCGAATATGTTAAACACATTAGAGATTACAGTTATGTAAATATTAGATGGACAAAAATGTTTAATTTCTTCATGAAAGGATCTTCATACGTGTCCAACTATTATAATATTCCTGAGAGAAACGATTAATTATAAATGGCACTTTAAGTTAATAACATGTTTTTTCCTATTTTGTAAAGATAAATTCTCTTATTAACAAATTAAGTAAATAAAAAAACAATTCTATGAATCCATTAATAACTGTATAGTGTATTAAATGTTGCATATTATTTTGATAATTTTGTAATAATAATTGCCTTTTCTTATAATTTCAACATAAATATCACAAACACGTATTGAAAACATTGAACTTTCAAATAACTTTTAAAAAAAATTGTGACCGATTCAACATGAATAATTCATTTTAGTGAGGTCAGAATAACTTCATTAATATAGATTTATTAAAAAAATACATATTATTTGTTTATAGCAATAATAAATTATACTTTGTTACTAATTTTATCACATAAAAACTAAAATCATTAGCTCACTTTGAATGGAAAAACAATATAATACAATATAGATGTTAAATTCAATATACATTTAATTTCAGATATGCGTACATAACGTTCTTCTACACTTGCATCCTTGAGTGCATACATATGCGTTATGTTTAAGATGAGACATGTCTTGTATATGAGAAATTATCTAAGTTCCATTTTATCAGTGTCCGTATGTTGAGTAAGGATGAGAACTGAGTATCAGGCTTGTCAATTAGTTGAAAATCAGACCAATAATACGTGTTTTTGATTCAACTCTATGTTCCTTAATTTCACTGGTTGTTAGACTTTAAATGAAATGTCCGTTCTATGAAACAGTCAAACTCCGTTAGCAACAATATTACATTGGTTATCCATGCTCATACTACTCACATTCACCTTAGAATACGTTCAATTTTGTGCTGCCTTCTCATATCTAAGAATAATACTTTCTATTGGTTTCTCTTAAAATGAGCTGTGAGAGTTAATACTATAATGGATGTTATGTTTAAATAATTTGTGTAACATAGGATATACCAAATCAACCGTTCAAGTATATACTTATTTTGTTTACATATCTTCTATATTTGGTATAGTTTAATTTCTTATTAGTATAATGCAAATAAATGCAAGTCTGTGGCATTGATGAAAATAAAAGAAATAAAGATTAATAATAAAGCTGACTATGTGATAGAACAGTTTCGGTTCAAGTGGGGTCAAGTGATATGATAGCATACTCGAATTAGAAGTCTAAATTAAATATACCAATCATATTAACTTTGAAACCTAAATAAATCGGACAAAAAGGTCATATATGAGTAACTAAATTAATAAAATATGTGTTTTAAAATTAAATTGATTTTCAATCACGTTCATTCTAGTTTTATGTGATTAAATTTTAGTTTTTTCATGAACATTTTCTGCGTGATAAATATTGCCAATAAATGACTAAAACACCAATGTTTTAATAGTTAACTATTCTGAATTTTTTACATTTGAGTAAACAAATACTATGATTAGTCGTTTAAGAGCTTTATATCATGACCTATTCTCTACTATCGTATATTTACTTAACAGTAATATAAAATACTGTATTTATAAGATATAACATGATTTTACAGTTATATTTACATTTTTTTTTTTTTTTAATAACTTACAAGTAACTGGGTGTATGTTTAGTTACTTTCTACATTTGTGAATTAATATAAGATATCTAAGTCACATAAATTTATAAATCCATCGATTTATTTTAAATGACCAACTAAATTAGTTTGGGATAGAAAATGAAGGTACTATACAGATGATACACTTTTGATATCTCTATTAGGATGTTATACATAAGAGCTTCAAATAAAATTTTAGTCTAATGTGCTTCACATATTGGATCTTGCAGTTCTGTAAATCTAGACATTAAATGAACGAAACATTTTTTATTTCTCAATGAAAGGATCCTCATACGTATTCAACTACTTTATTAAAACTTAGCGAAACGATTTAAATATGCATGACAGTCGGTGTAAAGTAGGTTTTTCCTATTTTGTAAAGATAATTAAACAGATAAAACAACAATTTATAATTCCTTTAATAACTACATAGTGAATTGAATTTTACATATTATGTTAATAGTTTATAAAATAGTCTTTTGCTTATGACTAATTTTAAGTGTATAATTTATTTTGGTATACAAGCCTTGTAAATATACACATATTATTGTTTATTAGTCTTTATATCTGATCAAATGTTAAATATTTTTAATGGACAAAAACATTCATTTTTCAAATAACGGATATAAATTCATATACAACAATTATATCATACTCGAGCCAAACTATTAAAATTTAAGTTTATCAACGACTGTAAAGATAATTTATATAATCAAATATTTAGGTAAATAAAACAATATACGAGATTCAATGTCCGTATGTTGTGCAGGGGAGAGAACTGTGTATCAGGCTTGTCAGACTAACCTATTATTGTCGGCTGAACAGAACGAAAGAAGGATAAACGAAAAAATTAGTTTAATTTCTTATTAGTATATAACGCAAATAAATGCAAATCTATAGCATTAAAGAAAATAAGAGAAATATCGACCAACAAGTAAGCTGACTAAATGATAGTACATTTCCGGTTCAAGTGATATGATAGTGCACTCGAATAGACTCAAATTAAATCACTTAATTATCGAATGAAAATATAAACTTTGCATTAAAAGATGTATAAAATATGCACACTGTGACCCTATAGTAAAAACCCATTTAGTGGGAAACCAAAACTGATTCACCAAGAGTAGTTACATTTTAGAACTTACTAACACCTAGTGTCATAACTATGACCCACCTTTTTGATCACTTTGTTGATGGCAAACAAAGAATCTATATATAGAACATTCCTTCCATAATACGAGAATATGTGTATAACAATAAGTCTAAACTAAATGTACCAGTTGTATTAACTTTGAAACCTAAGTAAATCGGACAAAAAATCATATATGAGTAACTCAAGTAATAAAATATAAATTTCTTTATAATTACAATGATTTTTAATTACGTTCATTCTAATTCGATGGATTAAAATTTTAGTTTTTTTCATGAACATTTTCTGTGTGATAAAACAAAGCCAATAAATAACTAAAACACCAATGTTAATTATTCTGAATTTTTACATTTTAGTAAACAAGTACTATGATTAATCGTTTAAGAGCTTTATATCAAAACATCTTCTTTACTATGTATCGTACATATACGTATCATTAATATAAAATACTGGATTTATAAGGTATAACATGATTTTACAGAGTTATATTTCAGTTTGGCCGAGGCTATAAATATCTAATAAACGCGCAAATTGTATAGCGACAAAAATTATATGAATAAACATAAAATAATGGATATACGCACATCTATTAAATTTAAAAAAGATAACCAATAAGTATCTAGGTGTTTCTATATTTTTACTGTAGTTAGTTTATACAATCATTCACCTCAATGACCTCATAAATTGGAACTAATACAAGACATCAAAACCACAAAAATGTATAAATCAAACGATTTATTTTAAATTACCAACTGAATTAGTTTAGGATAAAAAAATAAGGTATTATACAAATGATACACTTCTTAAATCACCATTAGGATGTTATACATAAGAGCTTCAAATAAAATTTTAGTCTAAAATGCTTCGCATATTAGAGCTTGCAGTTCTGTATATCTAACTAAGCATTAAATGAATGAAACATTTTTTTATTTCTCAAAGAGAGGATCTTCATACGTATTCAACTACTTTATTAAAACTTAGCGAAACGATGTGAATGACACTCAGTGTTAAGCAGGTGTTTTCCTATTTTGTAAAGATAGTTGAACAGATAAAACAACAATTTTATAATTCCGTTAGTAACTTACTAGTGTATTATTAACTTAATAATATATTGAATTGAATGTTACATAGTATGCTACCAGTTCATAAAATGGTTTGCTTATGACTGATTTTAGGTGTATAATTTATTTTGGTAAACATGACAAAACAGATATGACCAACTTCGTTGCATAGAACTGGTGTCAGTCCATTTAGAGATATACACTTATGTAAATTTTTTTGTATAATCCTTATTGCTTGACTTCTTTTAGATTACAAAAATAAAACGACTTAGTCTAGAATATACAAGCCTTGAAAATATTAAATATTTTTTTTTTAAATGGACAAAATGTTCATTTGTCAAATATCGGATATAAATTCATAAACATCAATTATATCATACTTGAGCCAAGCTATTAAAAATAAAGTTCATCAATGTTCTTTTTTTAACTGTAAATATAATTTATATAATCAGATATTTGGGTAAATAAAACAATATACGAGATGTTCTATGCAAGAAAGATATTCTTATTCTTTATTTATTTACAAATTTTTCACATATTTATTTACAAATAATGTCCTTGCTCAGAATCTTTGAACTTGTGATTCTTCAACTCCTTTCAGCTCGCCCATTAATCTGTTGTAGAGTTCTTCCCCACACTCTTTAGGACCGATGCTTTCAAATAATTTAATAAATGAGTATTCGTAATTTCTAACTTTGTTGCAAACACAACAATCAGGACCACAAGCAGCTGTTTCTGTATGGTGCCTCTTAAATTTTATATCTTCTACATCCTCAATCATTTCAGCCATTCTTTGAAGTTTTTCTTCAGCTTCTGGACTCCAGCTAGGTTTTATGGACTTTCAATACCTTCCCTTTCATCCAAATAATCAACTTTATATTTAAGGTAGCACTAAAAAACCATATACTGTACGAACAAAACTATATACTTTTATATAAATACAAATGTACATAACTAGACTTTATATTCGTATAATACATTTAAGTATGTAAGATTAACATAATGAACTTAGGTATAGGACATTTATTTTATTTTAAATTACGTTGTATTCATGTTATTTATGCATTTAATGTGGAATTGAAACTGTAATTTAGATAATAATTTATTTCTCAAACACAGTGAATTATTAGCATTGATATTAAGTAACACTCAAATAATAATATGGAATGCAAACTATAAATTACTTTCAAAGCTAATTCCCACTCACTTTGTCTTATTAGAATTGATATTAAGAGGCATTCAAAATAATTCATATGAAGTTTGTATAAATAAAACCATATGTCTATTTTAAACTAGCCAGGCCAGAGGATTAAGGCAATGAGGAAAGAACAAAGTAACCCAAATGCCGTTCAAAGACAAATAAAGCACACTTATTGTAGTTATGTATTACAAATAAAGTAAGCAAAACCACAATTGTTAAATGTAATGTTTGTTGTTGCGTTAAATAAATGAGAATGGTAATTTTGCACTTCATTGTTTTCTCTGAAATATATATTTTCCATGCCAAGGAAAATAACACATATGTTTTAAATTGTCTATGTTACAATAGAAATGTGTTGTTGCGTAATATTTAAAATAATTACTAACAGTTTAAAAACGTTCAACTGTTTATTCTCCTCCAACTAAATTTTTGTACATTACAAGTTATGTGTTCTGAATAGATAAAGAACATTTATCGAGAAAAGTTTCGTTGAATCACATAAATATAATTAAGTATAATTTAATACTGATATGTTTAATGTTTAAGGCTTGAAGATAAATTAAACATATTACTTATAGTAAAATTTCTTTATTCAAAATATTAATATAGTAAAACACAGTTGGTTTAAATACATACTATCTATTAACATAGCTTTATTCATTAAAATTATACGCATATAATACAATTTTAAAACAATCGTTATAAACTCAATTTTTCCTACTTCAAATCTACGTTTAGTTTGAAATATAATGCATAATTTACATTACGTTTTAAACTTTAATTTTACTTAAAATATTAGATCAGTTCAGAGGTAATTATAAAGTGAAATGAAGTATCAGAGTCATACTAAATTTATTAAAATGATGCAAATTATAAAATTTTAATATTACTTTATGTCTCATGCGCTGTCTTATTAGTAAATTGAGAATTTAATTACGTTTATGTATGTAAATAAAATGTACATAGAAACGATTCTAACAATATTGTTAATAAAATACGATTGGTTCTCATAATCAGTTTAAATGCAAAATAGTTAACCTTAGCACGATGACCTGTACTAATAAGTCAACATAACCATAGATAAAGTAAGAGGCCAACGCTGAAATTGATTTGTTATAGCATGAATATAAATTGGATTTCCTGCTTAACATTAAATATCCACAATAAAAATTATAAATTACACAGTATACTTAGTATTATAAGGCCCTTTATATATGCATATGTACAGTTCGATTTCAATGAAGTTGCACAAAAAAGTTACCGTAAGCTACTCTATCTGTCTTTGTGATATTCTTTAATTAAAATAGTAAAATTAAAGTTTAAAACGTAATGTAAATTATGCATTATATTTCAAACTAAACGTAGATTTGAAGTAGGAAAAATTGAGTTTATAACGATTGTTTTAAAATTGTATTATATGCGTATAATTTTAATGAATAAAGCTATGTTAATAGATAGTATGTATTTAAACCAACTGTGTTTTTACTATATTAATATTTTGAATAAAGAAATTTTACTATAAGTAATATGTTTCATTTATCTTCAAGCCTTAAACATTAACATATCAGTATTAAATTATACTTAATTATATTTATGTGATTCAACGAAACTTTTTCTCGATAAATGTTCTTTATCTATTCAGAACACATAACTTGTAATGTACAAAAATTTAGTTGGAGGAGAATAAACAGTTGAACGTTTTAAACTGTTAGTAATTATTTTAAATATTACGCAACAACACATTTCTATTGTAACATAGACATTTAAAACATATGTGTTATTTTCCTTGGCATGGAAAAATATATTTCAGAGAAAACAATGAAGTGCAAAATTACCATTCTCATTTATTTAACGCAACAACAAACATTACATTTAACAATTGTGGTTTTGGTTACTTTATTTGTAATACATTACAATAAGATGTGCTTTATTTGTCTTTGAACGCATTTGGGTTCCTTTGTTCTTTCCTCATTGCCTTAATCCTCTGGCCTGGCTAGTTTAAAATAGACATATGGTTTTATTTATACAAACTTCATATGAATTATTTTGAATGCCTCTTAATATCAATTCTAATAAGACAAAGTGAGTGGGAATTAGCTTTGAAAGTAATTTATAGTTTGCATTCCATATTATTATTTGAGTGTTACTTAATATCAATGCTAATAATTCACTGTGTTTGAGAAATAAATTATTATCTAAATTACAGTTTCAATTCCACATTAAATGCATAAATAACATGAATACAACGTAATTTAAAATAAAATAAATGTCCTATACCTAAGTTTCATTATGTTAATCTTACATACTTAAATGTATTATACGAATATAAAGTCTAGGTTATTACATTTGTATTTATATAAAAGGGTGTTAAATATGTTTTGTTCGTACAGTATAAGGGTTTTTAGTGCTACCTTAAATATAGAAGTTGATTATTTGGATGAAAGGGAAGGTATTGAAAGTCCATAAAACCTAGCTGGAGTCCAGAAGCTGAAGAGAAACTTCAAAGAATGGCTGAGAATGATTGAGGATGTAGAAGATATAAAATTTAAGAGGCACCATAACAGAAACAGCTGCTTGTGGTCCTGATTGTTGTGTTTGCAACAAAGTTTAGAAATTAAGCGAATACTCATTTATTAAATTAGTTGAAAGCATCGGTCCTAAAGAGTTGTGGGAAGAACTCTACAACAGATTAATGGGCGAGCTGAAAGGAGTTGAAGAATCACAAGTTCAAAGATTCTGAGCAAGGACATTATTTGTAAATAAATATGTGAAAAATTTGTAAATAAGATAAAGAATAAGAATATCTTTCTTGCATAGAACATCTCGTATATTGTTTTATTTACCCAAATATCTGATTATATAAATTATATTTACAGTTTAAAAAAAGAACATTGATGAACTTTATTTTTAATAGCTTGGCTCAAGTATGATATAATTGATGTTTATGAATTTATATCCGATATTTGACAAATGAACATTTTGTCCATTTAAAAAAAAAATATTTAATATTTTCAAGGCTTGTATATTCTAGACTAAGTCGTTTTATTTTTGTAATCTAAAAGAAGTCAAGCAATAAGGATTATACAAAAAAATTTACATAAGTGTATATCTCTAAATGGACTGACACCAGTTCTATGCAACGAAGTTGGTCATATCTGTTTTGTCATGTTTACCAAAATAAATTATACACCTAAAATCAGTCATAAGCAAACCATTTTTATGACTGGGTAGCATACTATGGTAACATTCAATTCAATATATTATTAGTTAATAATACACTAGTAAGTTACTAACTGAATTATAAAATTGTTTGTTTTATCTGTTCAACTATCTTACAAAATAGGAAAACACCTGCTTAACACTGAGTGTCATTCACATCGAGTTTCGCTAAGTTTTAATAAAGTAGTTGAATACGTATGAAGATCCTCTCTTTGAGAAATAAAAAAATGTTCATATCATTTAATGCTTAGTTAGATATACAGAACTGCAAGCTCTAATATGCGAAGCATTTTAGACTAAAATTTTATTTGAAGCTCTTATTATAACATCCTAATGGTGATTTAAGAAGTGTATCATTTGTATAATACCTTATTTTTTTATCCTAAACTAATTCAGTTGGTAATTTAAAATAAATCGTTTGATTTATTACATTTTTGTGGTTTTTGATGTCTTGTATTAGTTCCAATTATGAGGTCATTGAGGTGAATGATTGTATAAAACTAACTACAGTAAAAATATAGAAACACCTAGATACTTATTGGTTATCTTTTTTAAATTTAATAGATGTGCGTATATCCATTATTTATGTTTATTCATATAATTTTTATCGCTATACAATTTGCACGTTTATTAGATATTTATAGCCTCGGCCAAACTGAAATATAACTCTGTAAAATCATGTTATACCTTATAAAATCCAGTATTTTATAATTAATGATACTAGATTACGATACATGAGAAAGAAATGATGTGGATAGTAAAGCTCGTAAACTAGTGTATCATAGACTTGTTACAAAATGTAAAAAGTCAGAATTAATTTACATGTGTTTTAGTATTTATTCTGTTTATTTCACACAAAAATTTCATAAAAAAAACGAAAATGTTATCCTCCGAATAATTAACTATTGAAAAACATTTAATTATAAAGAAATTATATTTATTACTTATACGTCAATATGATTTTTTTGATCCGATTTACTTATTTCAAAGTTAATACGAACGTACATTATTTAACTTTTGTTTAACACAGATTCACGATTATAAGGAAGTTCATATTACATTCTGTGTTTCCATCGAACAAAGTATAAAAATTTCATAGTTATACCGACCTATGTGGTAATAATTCTAAAAGTTACTACTCGGAATCATTTGTTCCAGCCCACTAAATGTTTTTAACTATATATGGGTCCACAGCGTCCTATTTTCTACACTCTTTTAATGCAAATTTATATTTTCATGTCGAATAATTAGTGATTTAATTTGAGTCTATTCGAGTGCACTATCCATATCACTTGAACCAAATTACTATCATTTTATCCTTACTTGTGTCGATATTCTCTTATTTTCTTTAATCTATAGAAGTCATTAGTTGCGTTATATAATAATAAAAATTAACTAATTTTTTCGTTATCCCTTCTTTCGTTCAGTTCAGCAGCCACATAATACTTAGTCCTACAAGCCTATACACATTTTTCTCTCCCCTCTCACAGACGAACATTGAACTCTCGTATATTTTTTATTTAACTAAATAGTTGATTTAGAAATTATGCCTTACAACGTGATAAAACTTAAATTTAATAGTTTGGCCTCGATTATGAATAATTGTTGTATATAATTAACCGTATTTGAAAAGAATGAAATTTTTTGTCCATTAAATATTTACATGTTGAATCAATATAAGACTAATAACACAATATTAATGTTAAAAATTACATGCTTTTAGCCAAAATAAATTATAGCACTAAAATTAGTCATAAGCAACAAGCATTTTAGAACATTAACATAATAAATAAAATTCAATTCACTATGTATAAGTAAAGAATAAGAAATTTTTGATCTGGTTAATATTACTCTTACAAAATAGAAAAAACCTACTTACACTCGACTGACCATGCCATATTTAAATAAAATCGTTTTTCGCTAATTTTTAAAAGTAGTAGAATACTAGTAGATCCTTTTCATTGAGAAATAAAAAATGGTTTCGTGTCATTTAAATTCTAGATTTTCAAACTCAAGATCCAATAGTAAGCACAAAGACTACAAATTTTAGTAAGCTCTTATAAAACATCCAAATTAATATATCAAAAAGTGTAAGTCATCTTAATAAGTACCTTCATTTCTATCCAACGACTTTAGTTTCATTAAATAAAATTCGATGATTGAGAATTTATTACTAATATCTATATTAATTCACAAATTAAAATAACTAAACATACACCCATTACTTTAAGTGTATATAAAAAAATAAAAATTATATATAACATATAACAGTTATTCTCTTAGAAATACATAAAATTTTATAGTTACTCTGTTACGTAATATATACATATAAAATTTCCTTATATAAACTCTTAATCACTAATCAATATTTTTTTACATCAAATTAAAAAATTCAGATATTAACTATTCTAAACATTTTTTTATCATTTTATTCGAAATTTATCTACGCAGAAAAATTTCATAAAAACTAAAATTTTAATCACATATATACTAGAATAACGTAGTGAAAATCAAGTTTATGTTTTAAATCACATATTTTATTAATATGATTACTCATATGACCTTTTTCCGAGTTTTTTAGTTTCAATTATATGATTGGTATATTTAATTAACTTCTAATTCGTATAACTAGCATATCCTTGAACCCCATTAACCAAACATTCTAGTCACATAGTCACTTTATTTATAACTTTATATTTCTTTTTATTTCATCATATCCACAACTGCGATTTATTTCATATACCAATAAAAGTAAACTAGACCAAATTTAAAGATATTATGTAAACAAAATTATTTAATACTAGAACTTGATTGTATATCCTATACACAAAGTATTAAACATGAACATACCATTATAGTATAACTCTCACAGCTCATGTTAAAGAAAGCGCAATAGAAAGATATTAGTCTATTAATGAAAGGCGAGCAACACTAAATTAACGTATTCTAATAATGTATATATACATAGGTAAAACCAATGTAATTATGTTCAAACTAGTTTGACTTTTCATAGAACGACATTTCAATTTAAAGTCAACAACCAGTGAATTTAAGAACAGACGACTATGTTTGAAATCATAAAACACGTATTATAGTACTGTATCTTATTCAACTAATTGACAACCTGATACTCATCTCATCCTTACACAACATACGGACACTGGATAAAAATGAACTAGATAATGTTGCTCATATACAAGACTTCTCAATCTAAACATAACGCAATGTATGCACTCAAGATGCAAGGTAGAAAACAGAATTACCCATATCTGAAATTAAAATGTATATGAATATAACGATCTATATTGTATTAATTTTTTTTTCCATTCATACGTGAGCTAATGATTTAGTTTTATGTATAAATTAGTAACAAAGTATAATTTCTTATTGGCTATGAAAACAAATAATATTATTTTTTTAATAAATCTAAAGAATGAAGATATGTTCTTACCTCTACTAAAATAATTAATACTATGTAATCGTCACAATTTTTTTTTAAAATATTTTGAAGTCAATTGTTTTCAATACTGTTTTGATATTTATTTGAAATATATAAGAAAGCAATTAATAAACAACATTATCAAAATAATAATGGCAACATTTAATACACAATACATATTAATGATTCATAGAATGTTTTTTTATTTACTTAATTGTTAATGAAAAATTTATCTTTTACAAAATAGAAAAAACATGGTTATAACTTAAAGTATGCCATTATAATTAATGCTTTCACTCAGAATAATATAATCAGTTGACACGTATAAGATCCTTTCATGAAGAAATAAAACATATTTTGTCCATCTAATATTGACATAACTTAAATCTCTAAATTTTTTAACATATTCGATAAATGTTATACGTAAGCACTTATTTAAATCCCTGTGGAAATCGAATAAAATGAATAAAAAAAGTCACATATTTAACCTAGTTTTATTATGCTTAAAGAAAATAAACATTATTCCCATTCGATATTGATAACACTCACTCAGAAAAAAATCTTCTCAATAGAAATTTAATATGCAAATGATAATGAACGTTTTGTTTAATAATCTGAAATGAAAAGTAACAAATTTATTTTGATACCCTTGCGTCATAAGTAAATTAACTTATTGTTAGTAAATTTATAAAAAATTGCAGCAATGTACATCTATACTATAATTATTTATATATTTTATTTTAAATATTGATATTTTATATTAAATATCTTTTATTTGATCTTAAAGTTAGAATGCAACATTGTTGGATAATATTACATATGTCTAAATATGGCTCTAAATCAATATTATTCATTTTTTAGTCTGAACATTGAGGAATAATAATAACTACTAACTCATAATTTAAATCATTACCAATATCAACTACTGACCCCCCCAAATTTACTACACAAATTTCAGACATCTCCTATCCCTTTAAGCAAAACAACATTCACTATATAGCTTAAAACAACAAACCGACACACCCCCTATTATTTTGCATCTGTTTGAATATTAAATGTGTTCATAACAAATTAATAGATCTTAAATACAAATAATTATTATAATTGCTCTAAAATAGCCATTTATGAAAGAAAAAGTCACGATTAACAATCCAGAGCCAACTAAAACTTGTGGTTTTGTTGAAAAAATGCGAAGTCCAATACTAATGAATTTCCCTCTCTTGGCGAATTGGATTATATATATGAATTTTATATCTTCCCTCACTACCACTAAAAATCAATAGAAAAAATAAACATTTTGTATGCGATTTTAAATAGAAAGAAAAAATTGCATTTTTAAATAGCGTACACCAAGAAGAATAGAAAATAGTATTTAAAGTATGCAACAATGTACTTCAAACTGCAATATTAATAATAAAGAATGATAGCATAACAACCATAAAGTCCTTTTCAATCGTTCAATTTCACCGCGCATAGTAAAATTAATTTAATAAACTACAAAGAAAATATCCTTGAACTCAAAACTGATGAATCAATGCACTTATTGATAGTACAACGGATTATTATATTAATAACAATAAACTAAGTGACAACACCGACAACATCAAAAAATACTGTATACACTGTAATAATATCAACAGATTTATTAGTATAATTTAATAATCAATATGTAATTTTATATGACAATAGCTAATTAATCGTGTGATTGGTAACACTGGTAAATAACATTAGCAGTACATTTTATAAGAAGATAAAGAAAAACAGTTTTTTTTTTCATCTTTCATATGTATGGCACCACACTCACTAATCCTAGCGAGACAACAAACTAACAATTGTGTTTTGTACAACTGTTCTTAAATGTCCAGGAAACACCCAAATACTATATTTTTTAACTATATTTGTTTTGTCCCAAATACAAATTAATGGAAATCTTCGGTACATATTTATGATACTATAAATTGCATCAGGTACTTTATAAGTATACTCGTTAAAAAGCGAAGCGAACCACATCATCTATCACAAAAGTAGACTTAAAAAGTGTCTCATATACAAAGATTACTCTGTACAAAACACATCACTGTGGTAAAACAAAAATCATCTTTAATTAAAAGAACTATACAACAACAAGAAAAAAAAACACCCCTCTGTGCATTGTTAAACTAGAACATATTAATACTTTATAAAAGACAAATATAGCATAATATAGTCAATGTAATACTGATACTTGAAACAAGAAAAAGTACACTAGTTAAATTGAAGCAACAACCTTCCCTTTTTCAATAATTGCTCACTAAAGAAATATATTAATTAGTATAGAATATCACCTACTCTATATTAGTACTATTTATTAAAGACTCTTCTTGATTTAATCATTATTAAAAGAAAAAACGTTAACTGAATCCTTAACAACAGATAATAATAAATTAAATTATTCATTATAATTGATTCCGTACCAAATTTTATTATTTTTAATTTTCATTAAAACAATCATTTATAGTAATTTTACCCTGACGATGTTTAAATACTAAATTAAACATTAAAATAATATATAATATAATGATTTTATTTGGTCTGATATTTTAAACCACTTAAATAATGGAATTCCTAACAACATGTAATAAAAAACAAAGTATCAGCTACAAAATTAGCAGCATCACATAATCAATCGAGAGCATTCCACTATCTTTCAACGCCCGGTCGTGCCTGATTCAATATGTGAAACTTTGTATCCCAGTGCGTAATGTAATCATTGAGTAACTCCTACATCTTTGCTCTCACTGAATAACCAGATGTATTAAAACATTAAAAATTTAACTTATATTTATACATATTAAACATATATACATGTTATATTTGAATTAGCAAGAGAAATAAGAAATTAATTATGGGTTAGCTGTTTCAAAATATTCTAACTATTTATATATAAAAAATAATTCATTAATTAATAGTACAACAAAATATGAATTTTTATGAACAATGTACCTTCATATCGAAATATAAGAAATAAATATTAAATAAAATATACACAAAAACCAGAATCCTTTTATTCTGTTTAAATTATCGTCAATAACAGTTTTACTTAAGATGTAATACGTGACCAAAAGAATAAATATCGATGCACTGTTTATATACTCAATTTATAAAGTTATACACGAATGAAACAAAATGTGACTATACTTTATAAAGTACTACATTATATGAAGAAAACAAATTAAAATAATAGAACTTAACACCGAAAAACGCGCATTTATTATTAAAAAAAGAAAAAATCAATTATCTAATATAAAAATATTTATATTTATGATAGTATAATCAGAAAATGAATCTGTGATTAGCAACACTGAAAAAAACATAGGTACATTTCTATAAAATAAAGAAAAACCAGATTTGCGTTTTAACAAATGAATAATAATAAATAGAATTATTGGAAAAATACATTTATATATATTAAACAATCTGGCTCCAGTAAGCGTAAAGCGAACCACTCACTGAGGTACTAGCATATGGTACTCACAAACGATTAAAACAACATATTTTTTACATCTGGTTGAATGGCAAGACACAATTAACCCTATGATAAATTACAAATTATTGAAATATCTACGATTATAAATACAAAAATATCATCATGTATTTCATAAGTAGTGGCTCGTTATAGCGAACAAACCACATCACTAAACTATCAGACGACAAAACTAACAAGATTTTTTTTACATCTTTTAAAAATCAGAACAAATTAATTACTGTATAATACACATTATTGCGCCAATGTCGGAGAGTTCAGAATCTACCGGAAGCTTTCTTTCATACCTAATAACTTTAAAAAACAAAGAAACAAACTACAGACAATACAAAAATGAATAAAACCAACAAAAAGTAATCCCAAGGAAAACATAAACAACAAAAAATTAATGAAACCACTGACCATTTTTAACTATATAACCTTTGATTTAAATAGTATAAATTATTGAAATAATCGTAAAATGTATTATATTATATTTTAACGTATAATTAACGAATTTAATTAATATTAATGAGTTAACAACGAAAAAACCCTTTTTATTTAATATATAAATTTAAAATCGTATATGATTTATATAGTATAATGTAATAAATCGTTTTGGGTACACTACAATATATTTTTTTCCAATTAATCGTAAGTTGTAACAATGCAAAAACAATCACAGTTCAGTTCGATGGATTCTCTGACATCGACATACCAACAGACTTTTTTTTCTACATCTTACAAATTAATACTATATTAAATACAATTAAAAATTACATTTTTATATATTATAATCGTTACTGCTCGTGTAACGAACGAACGAAACACACACGTTCTCTTCCGCTACTTTACGTTTTAACCCTCTCTTTCCACTGTCCGCAGTGTATCGACTTCGAACTCACAAAACGAAATCTCAAACGATCCCCACCGGTCACCAACACGTTGTTTGCCCATCACGAAGAAATACAATTAATTGTAATAAATACCCGTACAGTCAGACCAAAACAACACCGACCTAGACAACTCGCGGTGTGTCCAGTCCTCTATAAACAAGTAGTATTGTTTACTGACTGACTAAAAAAAGAGCGCGAAAACGACCATAGACGTCACACCAAAACAACACTAGACCTAGACAACGTCCGGGGGTCAACGTCTCTAGTATAACTTGACCTTCAAGTCACCACTTGATTATCAATGAAAAGGCAACGACCCTTCAGCTGATTATCATAGTAAACAATATAAACTACCTCTGGGTCAACACGTGTGATAAAATTTGTTAACAACAACATAGCAAAGTCAAGTTGAGTGCCCTTCGAACCGTATTATAATACTACTCATACATTCATTCGTAATCTTCCTAAATGTTTCGCGTAATATCATTACTGATACTGGTAATAAATAATATATAGTCATCAAAGCCGTCTTTAAACGTTGAAAATAATATTCGCTAAACGCTAAATTATTATGTACTTAAAACAAACATATTATTTTTCTGACCTTTTCCTTATTTCCATACCACAAACTTTGATTAGTTAACGTGATTGTTAAATTTTATTTTATTTTTATTTAGTTTTGCATTAAGTTAACCTTAATTATGGTTTACGTAGTGAATTGACTAAAAGAATCCCTTATCTATAAAAGTAATACTTAACTATCAATAATATGTAAAAAGAAATGTTTATTGAAAATAAAAAAATTAAAATTGTAAGAAATTATTGATTGTCAAAAATCAAAGATCTTCACATCAGTACTTCATCATAAAAATAATAATTTTCATATACCATGGTTATCCTCTTTATCTTATAGTATACGTATATGCTAAAGTATAATCAGAACAAAACAATAATGAGTGCCATCACCAAAACATAAAAACTAACTATAAAATATGGCATAACTATTTTAGTCCCATCTTAAATTTTAAGGAATCAAATTATTTTATGTTCATGTTTTGTTTATTCAATAGTCCTCTAACAATCATCAAATATACTGAATATTAGGACGAATGAGTATCGAGATTGTGTAGTCATTTGTAACTACTATTCGACTTTCCGCAAAAGAGTAATAATTAGCCTATAGCCAGGATAACTAAGAGACCTCCGATTTTACGTGAATCCAACCACTAAATATAAATATTCAGCTAACTGACAAGCCTGAAACTTGATCTCTTCCCTACAGCAATATCTAAACCTTGACTACTATCTAACCTTTAAATAAATGAACCCATAAATGACCATAAAATAAATATCCTCGTATAAAATATTGTCCATTTCACCCAAGTTCGATGTAATATATTTCAGAAAACTGACTAAATAATGTTAACTTTTGCGTTATTACTCAAGAAAATAATTTTTTTCCTAAAAAATAGGCAAATGCTCTCTTTTTTTTAATAATAAAATCGATATAGTATCCACAAAATAACTATGCAAAAAGTATATGATAAAAATTAAATTATAATTACGTTTTTTTTAATTTATTAATTCCTAAAAACGGTATAGGAGTAGATCATATGAAACTAAGTATGAAGAGCCGATTAATATGACGGTGAATCAATCCTAGTATCCTGAAAAGAAATCAGATCTTATCGTCTACTTAGCTTCATAAGTATAAAATAGTGTATTTCCTTATATATATTATTTATAAATTATCCGTGATATATTATAAAAAAAAAATAAATAGTTAAATAATTTGAATCAATTGATAAGGGTGATAAGTATTTAGAAAAATATGCAACTATTAATGGCAATATTCCAGAACATT
>JAQJVL010007765.1:0-22475 GCA_035578905.1 Stictocephala bisonia
TAATTTTAAAATGGGTATTCTCATATTGGACCCGTGAAGTCAGTATTCTTGTTTGCAGGCAGCACTCTCGGTCTTCCTTTCTCCCTTCACACCTATCTGTCTCTCCCCAGCACACGGTGAAGTGACGTCCGAGCACTTATTAGAAACCAATCACCGTTAGATAGCAGCACATGCGCGTCTAAAGCATTGGCTTGGACAGTCTATTTGTTTATAAAGCCAATTTTATTACTAAGCTTATGATTGAATCCAATGTTATAGCACGATTATGAAGTTAACGTAACAATAAGAATGAAATATTTATTTCCTTGAAATTACACATACTGAAAAGGCAAAGCTTGTGTAGAGGTTCCAACATTACAATTAAGTTCCCAATTGTGCACAAACAGTACAAATTAATTAAAATATAATCAAAATGTCCTGACATTTTTCTTCAACTCAAGTAAAATACAAAAAATTAAAATAATGAGAAGATTATATCTATGTGTTCTTAACATGCTATAAAATATCATCTTTAATAATAGTCAATAGTATACCAAATATGAATCAAATATAAAAAGTAGGCCTTCCTCTGCTGATTAAATAATTTAAATTTGCACTTTTAAAATAAAATCAATAAAATACAGTTACAATAAGCCAAACCCATAAAAATGTCACGTTTTATGTAAAGAACTAAACTTAAAATTAGTATATTTTTTTATTTACAAAATTGAAACCATACAAGAATAATAAATATAGTTTTATTTTTAATATATAACAATGAAAACTCATTTCTGAACCAAATCATAAACTTGATATGAACTATAAAATATGTACTGAACATAATCTAGGTCATATTGTGAAATTCAATAGCCTACGAGCAAGCTGACGTTATGGAAGAAGGCATATTCGGTAACAATGAGGGATTGGGGAATGCAATGTCAGTTCCACCACAAATCCTCCTCCAGCTATTGCCCACAAATCCTCCACCAGCTACTGCCCACACAACCATACAACCTCTCCAGATAGTCAATAACACGTTGACAGTAGTGTCAAGAATAATAAAACCACAGGATATTAAACGATTGTGGAGTAGTAATAAAATGGTATTGATAATCCAAACACACATCTACCATACAATAAAACTGTCGTAAAATATACTCAATCAAGATAATAAGATGTTTATTGGGTTGTATTTACGTTGTTTATATGTACTCAAACTGTGGTTTTGAGATATTTATGACATGCGTATGACGATTAGTGGAATTAGTGGATTAGAGTCAGTATCCACGTTGGTAGTGGAACAACTGACTCTATGTTTCTGTCTGTATTCTATGTTATTATAAATAGTATAAGACACCATAGTCGCTTGATTAAAGTAAAGGATGTTAAGTTAGTGAACAATAAGAACAAAAATAAATACAAACAAAATTGGTACACTAATAAATTGGCATATATGAAGGATAGACTCATATTTCTGGACAAACTTGTAAAATATAATTTTATAATTAACAAGACTAATGTAAATATAAAAGAGGAATACCTTAGTTTAAAACAATGCTACAAAAAGAGCATTAAAGAAGCTAAATTGAACAGTAATGTTAAATATATAGAAGATAGCAAAAACAAATGCAAGACAGCATGGCAAATAATTAAAGTTAACACCCAAGGCAATAAACGTAATAAAATAAACATTGAACCTGATACTCTCAATAATTACTTTATAGATTCAATCCAAGAAATAAAACAGAAAACAAATAGCAAATACAAAACAGATTTTCAAAATGTTATGTCCTTTTCTAACAGTAGGTTTTGCTTTGCAGATCCATACACTTTTAATTGGAGATCCGTTACGCCCATTGATGTCTTAAATGCTGCCTCTATGATGAATAATTCTGACAGTCCTGACTATTACAATATGTCAAATAATTTGTTAAAAAGGATAATTGTTGGTTTGGCTGATCCTTTAGCATCGGGTATAAATTCCCTTCTTAAAAACAATATTTTTCCAGATCCATTAAAAATTTCCCGCGTCTGTCCAATATATAAAAGTGGTCCAAAGAACGAACACCAAAGCTCTAGACCTATCTCTGTCATTCCTGTTTTAGGTAAATTGATCGAACTTATGGTTTACGATCAAGTATGCAGTTTTCTGGAAAACCAAAATATCTTAAACCATTCACAATTTGGTTTCCGAAAAGGAAAGTCTACCTTTAATGCATTAGACAGTTTAGTTAGACAAATTCATGTATGTTTTGAGAAAAGGTCCCTAACACAGGCCACTTTCTGTGATTTGAGTAGGGCCTTTGACTCTGTTGATAAAGAAATTCTCACTAAAAAAACTAGCGTACTATGGCTTCTCTGACTCCTTTTCCAAATTTATAAAATCATATCTTACTAATCGCAAGCAGATCGTCTGTATCAATGGTAGACAATCTAATGAGGTGGAAGTGGAACGGAGTGTACCACAAGGCTCAGTCTTGGGGCCCCTAATCTTCTTATTTTATGTAAATTACCTTCCCACTTTTATTGACTCCTCTGTTGACTCAAATACAATTCTTTACGCAGACGATACAACTTTCCTGAATATCAGTGACAATATAAGTAATCTTAACACTCTGACTAATGAAACTTTAAAAACTGCCTCAGACTGGTTTTATTCAAACGGTTTCTTGTTGAATGAAGAAAAAACTAAAAATATTCTATTTAACCTTAAATTTAATCCAAGTAATCTTCCTTCTAAATTTAATAGCTCCATTATGTTTTTAGGTTTATTCATTGATGATCGAATAACGTGGAATTTTCATATTGAATATTTAAGTGCACGCATTTCACTATTTGTTAACCTTTTAAAAAAAAATAAATGGTGTTGTGCCACAACATTATGTTAAAACAGCTTATTTCTCATATTTTCAGAGTATTTTTAGGTATGGACTAGTTCTTTTTGGTAACTGTCCAAGAATACAGGAACTACTACTGATACAAAAAAAGCAATCCGGAATATCCGCAATTCAGGCATTAGAGATCACTGTAAACCTCTATTTATTAATCTAGAAATTCAAACAGTAGTACATTTATACATATTTGATTTAACTAATTACATTTGCTGCAATCCGACTTTACTAAATATCAAACAATCTTTCCATGGTTATAATACCCGTAACAAAAACGCCACTGAATTAGTTAATCATCGGTTAAGTAAAACTCATAACAACCACATAGTAATATCCTTAAAAATCTATAACTATTTTGAAACAGAAGTCAACAGTTATCCTTTGAAACAATTTAAAAAACGACTTTATTTATGGCTTTTAAAGAATCCCTTTTATTGTCTGGAGGACCTTTTTGCAACCACATTAGAAAACTTCTGATCTATTACATATTAAGTAAAATATATTATTATATATAATTATAATATTACACTACCTGGACATGGCTTGTATGCCATGATTATGACTTTGTCAATGATAAATTGTTATTAGTAGGTCTATGGCAAATAAAAGTGATTTTGATTTTTGATTTTGATTACATTTTCAATAATCTAACGTAATTTGAAATTATTTAATCTGTTTTACACTTATTTTTTGTATCTATAATTTGTTTAGTTATCATACTATGATTGTAAAAAAACGTAAGCTTTTAAAATCCTTATATATAAATAAGTGAAGCCGTTCTTTGTCAACGCGACTCCTCCCTTCTTCCTTAAACAATTGAAACGGTTGAGGTGTCAAAAGATTTGCCTCTGTTCGTAGTTGTGTAATAAGATCTTAGTTCTTCAATATTTTCATCCAGAATAGTACAAGAAACTTACAAAGTACGCTTTTCGGCCATAAGAATAACACGGAGAGTGATTTAAATTAATTAAAAAATAACTGCTGTTCAAATATAAATAAAGATTTCAAAAAAGTTTAACTGCTGTTGGAATGCAAACATTGGTGTTTGTAATATTGAGGAGGTTCGATCTTTCATAATGTTAATCCAGGGAAGGTTGTAAGCATGGTTTTATTCACATTCTATTGTAAGGCTCCGCTCTACTGAACTTGGAGGTTTAAATTGCATTCATTGCTGTTTAACAAAATGAAATGAACACGTTGAAATAGGATAACTAATATTATTAGATTTTTTATACTAATAAATAAGTAGCAACGCAAGTAATGTGAGTGAGATTCTGTAAATAAATGTAATATTTAGTGATTATACAGTTAACCTACTATTATTTGTAATCAAATCACAGGCTGAGGCCTAAGGCCGAGGTTTAACTAGCCCAACGAGTGACGAGGTTGGCAATCGAAGCGTGTAGAGGTGTCCTCTAGTACTATTTTAATGTAATTTATTGTTTTTAATATGTCATAGAAAATGTTTATGGATTAAATAGAGTGCTATGTTAACGTTTCTAATCTGCTCGTAGTGGTTATAATACCGTACTTTCAAATGTTTACTACGCTACAATTTTTTTTATTTAATTTAATTCTTTGTCTATTCTGGTTATTTGTTCCAGAGTTGCTCGCACGTTCAGAATGGATCAATGGATACAAACTATCTCATATTGGAGGTGGATGCGGCTGATCGTCTAATTCAAAAGAAATTTAAATTTATTACATAATATTACAAAACTAAGATTACATAATATTATTAAATTTGTTCTGCCTGATAGTTTAGGAGGAAATTAACGACTGTAATAAATTATATTTATTGCTTTCAATTTTATTAAGTTCGTATAACGTTAATGAGTCAGTTCGGGTGTTGACTCAATGGTTGAATCAAACTGCAAAATTCTCTTCCACGGTTCGATTCCCAACTGAGCTGTCAGTCAGTACTTAACTCGTGGAATAAAGTTTGTGACCCACCTGAACAACGAAATAAGTTAAACAAATATATTTAGTTAAAGTTCCATATTCAATGGAATGTTTATGAAGTGTGTGTAATGTAATACACTATGGATCAATATACTCTATTATATTTACCGAGACGCAAATATAACAAACTTCCATTAATCTTTTTGGGATTTATTTTTGCCTTTGAACTAACATTAGAATCTACTCATATTTATATACTTCATATTTGTAATCATATAAATATTATAAATGTGAAACTTATTAGTTTGGATAGTTGTTATGTAATTACAAAAAAACCACGAAAGGACTTTTTTTATCAACAAAAACAAAAAATAAACCACTGTAATACAACTTTCTATATGCACTGTTGACGTGACACGTTGGAATGCATTGATAAGAGGGTTGAATCACGCGTGGTCTGAGCATATATAATAATTATATTTCACTTGATGTGATATCATAACTATTTGTGAAATTATTTGTTATATTCAGTGAATTATACACGATTAAGAGACATAGAAACGCAGAACAAATCGGTTCAATTCACCGAAAAATTTACATAAAATATGCAGTTAGATGTCATAATTAACTTTAAGAATTTATTTTTATTTACTTAAAAAGTAAAATGAGTAACGAAATTTAAATAAATCCTGAAATATAAAACAGATAAGTGACTGTTTTTATATAACATAATATTTTAATAATACATAAAAATAGGACTAGTTTTACAGAAAACCCTCACTGAACTAAATATAAACAGTAAATTTTGTTATTCTGAATGTTTGCCAACATGACAAATATCTATATTAAGATCCAACGCAATTAAGATAAAAAATTAGATAGAAAGACAGTTGTTAAACATAGTAAACATATTTTGTTTTAAAATGTATCTCAAATTCTAAAAAATATGTCTCAACATTTTTTCATATAACAATTACAAACCTAAAAATAAAATCAATCACCCAAATCAATTATTATTTACGATTCTATATAACTATTTCAAACTAAATAGTACAAAATCACCAGAAATAGACACTTTGGGTCGAAATTTACTAGAAATATAAGTTTTCAGTGTTGACACTAGCCGTAAAAGGAGACTCGGAAACAACGGTAGGAGGTTTTTAAGCGCAGTTTTGTACGACTGGTAGTGGTAGTAACCCACAATGTCTTTGGCCCAGCTGTTCCGCGCCCCTTTTTCCACAGGTTTACGGCTTGCCCTACCCGCCACATCTGAGACAGATCTATTGAGTTTACGGTACTTTGACGTGCGTATAAACCAATGGTAATAAACAGCGTTGTCAGATCATTAAATAAAAACAATAATTAATGGTACTTTACTAACTTACAGGATAACAAAATTAAAATTAATGCAGTAATTAGTTCGAATTAAATTTAATATAGCAAGATTTTAAATGAAATAGAAAGGGTCCAATCCAAACAACGTGTCTTGACAAGACAAACATAATTAATTTATAGCATTTAAATACATCGATTTTGACAAAAAATTAACTTAAAAATTATAATTTATTCAAGTTGATTATTCATTATCAGTAAGACGCCGATCGTCAAGATATGGGCAAATATGAGGGGCGAAAGATTGTGTAGAGGAATGAGTATAGTCATTGTTACTAACTAAAGTCGAATGTTCCTCATAAAGGGCTATTTATTAATAGCCTAATAGCTAGGGCAACTAGGGACCTACAGCTTTACGTGGAATCCGTACCACGTAGAGTCGGTCTAATGTATAGCTAGTTGACGAGCCTGACACTCTTATCTCTTTTCTACACAACATCAGAACCTTGACTACCATCCAACATGGACAGCCCAGACTTCTTTAATAGTGTCCACGTCGATAGCGACCATTGAGCGGAAGCCGTGTCGGTATTAAAAGGACCGAGCATTGAACCTATCACCTACAATCTCCTCAACACTCTATCCCCAAGTAGCTGGGTTACAAAACTGCACCACCAGTAGGTAGCGATATAAATTATATATTGATATTAACTTGATCATATAATTTATTGAGTTGATATGGGCAAACAGAAATGCCAAATCATTTTGATAACGATCAAAAATAGAGTATCTAACCAACAAACTAAGTATAACTGTTCTTAGAACATGTAACTATTTAATTACTAGCACAGTGTAAACAGTTTGACTCTTGAATCAAACCAAGTACCTTATGAACACGAGTGTCATTCACGCAACTACACAACTGGCCAAACCATCAAAATCTTAAGAGTTTAAAGGAATTTATTCAATCATATAATCTATTTTTGAATTAGGAACATCGGAAGACTTTTGTCAGGGATTTCGCCACAAATAGATCGTTAAATTTAAATTACTTCACACAAAGAATAATTTATTTTGAATATTCCATGGTATTTATGTACCTCATATTATGTAAAAGAAAACTAGGACCAAAAAAGGGTAATTATTTTCAAAAATTCATATTCGTATATACAGGGCGAACAAATATTGAAAAGCTTTCGCAACAACGTTATTTTTTATAGATAATTTTATTTTGTTAATAATTGTATTCCATAAAGTATAATACAGAACAATTTACTTACAACCGTTAAATAGAAAAAAAATAATATTGTTGAATTTAGTTATTTTGAATTTCAAATGACCGTTATTCTGGAAATGATAGACCATTCGAAGTCCAGTTTGCGACAATTAATTTCTCTTGAATTGACCTTTAATTTGATACTAATCTCGACTTAGTCTTACGTTGAAGATTTTCGTTCAACTCTTTGTGAGCCGTCCCCCTGAAAAGATGAAATGTCGCTAATGACGTCAAAAGGTAAGTTCTTAGTAACCATGATCATGTACAAGATTTTACAATTACAATTAAAGTCATACAAAAGTTGTATACTTGTTGTTTTACGTACGAAGATTACGTATGTTGTTTTTAATCTTATATAAAAGTAGACAAAAGGGGGGCGAACGAGACTCACTTTTCTGGCCTCTGATTGGTCGAGAGCGGTCACGTGACTTGTCCAAGATGGCGGCGCAGTGGTACCAACCCCCCGTGGGAATTTTCCCTCCCAAATTTCCCTCCAGATTCCCAAATTTCCCTCAAATTCCCACATCATACTATATAAAATACGCTGTTAACCTAACTTTTTCCGTGTTATACTATATAAAATTCAATGTTTCCCGTGTTATACTTTATAAAATACACTCCTAACCTTTCCCTCGTTATACTATATAAAATGTAAAAAGATGGCGGTCTTTACACTATATAAAATGCTTTTGGGTATTCCTCTGTGGCTACCTTCGTACGCTCTTAGCCTACGATATACGCGTCGTCTGCTGGTCGAGCGCGCATGCGCGAGGACTTGTGCTCGGTGGACAAGCGCGTTACGTCACCACTCATACAGCGGCTGCGAAACTCGAGTATAGGACTCCAGGCGTCAGACTGGTTTTCCCGTCGCAACACTCAAGGTTACCCTTGACGGGCATGCGCCAATGTGTGCCGCGCTCTACTCCCTCCCTACCTACCACAAGTAATCTTTCTCACACGTACTGTTAGCCTACCTATTTAAATAAATTTTGAATTTAATTGTTCTGAATGTTTAATAAATACACTGTTAACGTGCGCTCTTACCATTACACCTTTTAATTAAATATATGTTTAAAAAACGAAGACGCTACCCGCAATACACCTTTTAATTAATTATATGTTTAAAAATGAAGGCGCTACCTGCAATACACGTTTTTAATTAATTATTTATACAAAAATGAAGGGACAATTCTTTTTATTTTATCTGTTTATAATTTGTAATACACTGTTAGCCTACCTATTTAATAATTTTTTTAATTTTTCTCAACTTTTTAATAAATACACTGTTAACCTAGCTTTCTTATATAACATGCGCTCTTACCTAGGAGCCCTCATGCCTACCCATCTTCGGACTATCCAACCCAAATTATTTTAACTGTACTTACAAAGTCTACTACTGGCCGGGCTTTATCAAATCCGCTTCCGTTATTGGTCACAAGCTTCACATCTTAGTATAATATGTTTTCTTTCATTAACTATCATCATGTACTATAACAATTTCCTATTTTCACCCACGTTTGCGTGTGTGTACATGTTACCTAGGTTACATTACTTACTTTCAGTCACTTTTATTATAAATTCTGTAGACTCCCCCTTACCTCACTTCCTATCCACGTTCCTATCCAGAACTCATCAGTCCCCCTACATAACGAAACTAGCACACCTAGCCTCACTTCCTTTCCTCAAAAATTCCTTCCTTTGTACTATAGCGACACTCAAGGACTAATTCACTACAATTTCACAAACCGTATCTCACTTACTGCCTCTGCTCGGTGCACTGGCAGTCCAATAGTTCTCGCGCACTTTTCTTATCGAAACCACTTCCATTACCACAAGCATTGCTTTACATCTCGTGTCTTTTATTAGCACAATAACAAGAGATGAATAATATCTTACACTTATTTAACATTGTATATGGTTCCTTCTGAACATTTATTAAAACAGTACTACACTGGATGACATAACTGAAACTCACCAATAACTCAAACATAAACTTTGAAAAACACTAATCTATACACTTCAACAAACAAACAAAATTAATAACAACTAAAATTGCAAACAATATAATGCTCGGACGTCTTTCCAGAACCATTAACCTCTGACTGATCCCCACTCCCTTCCCCCACCACACCTCTCTTTCCTCGTCCTGTTCACTTACCAATCAGTTTTTCCACTACATCGGAACTTTGTTAAACTTTTCTAAAAAAATCTTTAAAAAACTATCAAAAATTACTTAAATCAAATTAATTTGTCTAAAATATTTACCACAACAACACTTTTAAAATGTAATATTGGACAGTTTCATTGTATATATGAAGATTTGTACATAACTCATCCGTTTGGTTAAATACTACTTTGTGTACATTTAAAAATGTAAAAAAACTCGGTCTTTTAACAGTTTCAATGTACATGCAAAGTCTACAAGTAATACTTTGAGCACTACCACACTGTTACAGGATGTGGCTCGCCAAACACCTGTGTCACAAAGGCGAAACATCAGCTTGCTTTAATATAAAGATTATATACTTCCAACTACATAAAAATGTAAATTAAAAAGCATTCATTTTGTTGGAATCAAGCTTTGACCACTATCATACACTACTTCTGTACCATAACTCTTGGTGTGAGATGATTAAGTCCGGGTGCTATAATCCGTTACGTGCGTGGTCACCCATATGGTGACTGTGCCCTGACCTACTGTAATGGTACGAACTTGTGTGAATGAAGGTGCTACAGACTGACCATGAGAAGTGGAATATAGCTGTTAGACTTTATGATATGAGTTAGATGGTGGTTACATGAGGAGTGTGATTGCGATCAACTCAGATTGAATGCCTCCGCAAGGGTTATGGGACAGTGGGTCCTAGATGACTTCCTACGAATGTATGTTACTCGTTAAAGCTTTACAATTGGTAGGGAGGCAGTGAACTTTATTTATATTATTTTTATGGTCGACTGCCACCGTATGGAGCGAGGATGGGGCTCCATACACCAAAAAAACCAAATAAATTGTTAAACTTTACCTAAACCCTTCCATTCTTCCATTATGAGTGTAAGAGAGCAGATAGCAAGAGAGCTACATGCTCCAGTTAGAAAAAGATTCCCTACTAGACCTGTAGAAGTTAAGGGAATACAAGACTTGTTCCAAGCGGACTTGGTCGAAATGATACCCTATTCTAAACAAAACCGAGGCTACAAGTACATCTTAACAATAATAAATTGTTTTAGCAAATACGCCTTTGCTGTTCCATTAAAAGACAAGACTGGACCAGAAATCGTTAAAGCCATTACACCCATATTAAAGTCGAATAAAATGAAACACTTACAAACTGATGCGGGTAAAGAATTTTACAACGCAGGATTTACAAAGTTGATGAATAGCTATGGTATAAACCATTACTCGAGCTACAGTGACAAGAAGGCATCCATCGTAGAGCGGTTCAACCGCAGTCTCAAAGCATTAATGTGGCGAAAGTTCACAGAGCAAGGTAAGTATCAGTGGGTCAAGATGCTACCTTCCCTATTGGAAGAGTACAACACAAGAAAACACAAAACTATTGGCATGGCTCCAAGTCATGTGAACAAAAGAAATGAAAACATAGTCAGAAAAAACATTAATAAAAACAGACAAAAATACAAGAAAGTGGATAAAAAGGTCCGTTTTAAAGTAGGTGACAAGGTGAGGATAAGTAAGTATAAAAAAGTCTTTGACAAAGGATACCTACCCAACTGGACTAACGAGATATTTACTGTGTACAAAGTCCAAACTACTATTCCTACAACCTACCTCCTAAAAGACCATACCGGTGACGTTATTAAAGGAAGTTTCTACGAAAAAGAGCTACAGAAATCCAAAACAGACGACGTATACCTGATTGAAAAAGTAATAAGGAAAAAAGGAGACAAAGTACTTGTAAAGTGGTTAGGGTACGACGGTAAACACAATACATGGGTGAACAAGAAAGACTTGGTATAAATAAAGACTTCCCTTACACTTTCATTCATAACTCAACAATGCGTGTTATTGAACAGACGACTAAACTTCCAGTTGAAAACTTTGACATGTACACTATACGCACAGGTAGTGGCATTAAACATGGTCCATTATTTCCCTCCACTATAAGGTGCATAGTGGCTGGACCTAGTAATTGTGGCAAAACAAACGTTGTGTTCAACATGTTGTTCGATCCAAACGGATTAAGGTTTGAAAATGTTTACATTTTCTCAAAGTCTCTACACCAACCCAAGTATCAATTTTTAAAAAGTGTTTTACCTAAGGAAATTGGTTACTTTGTATTTGATGAAAATACTAAAGTCTTACCGCCTAAAGAAGCTAAAAACAATTCTATTATGATTTTTGACGACATTGCGTGTGAAAAACACGATAATATACGCAACTACTTTACCATGGGTCGACATAATAACATTGATTCCTTTTATATAGGACAAACCTACAGTAGGATACCTAAACAGTTGGTGAGAGATAATACAAACTTGATTATTTTATTCAAACAGGACGAAACAAATCTCAAACATGTGTACAATGACCATGTAAATACGGACATGACTTTTGAAAAGTTTAAAGAAATGTGCGCTTTAGCTTGGAAAGATAATTACAGTTTTATTTGTATTAGTAAGGATTGTGAATTGGATAAAGGGAGATACAGAATTGGTTTTGACAAGTTTTTAGTCTCGTAATATAAATACGGTCAACTTTAATTTACAACATCAGTTAGTGACAGGTTACAAAATGGTGCGCTTCTACTATTATAACGACATTGCCCAGTTTAAGAAACCAGAGTGTAAGGTAAAGACACGCATAAGTTCAAATTTATGCACAAAGTATTACGCGGATAAAAAAAGGTTTTGTGGGAATTATTGTAGTAGAAAGTTGAGTAAATTTAACAACAGATGTTGGAGACACAAACATACAATTTTACAAACACCCGCGGTTGTACTATTAATGATATCCTCGAGTGAAAGAATGTACAATCGTGACTTGTGGATACGGTTTTTAACAAAAAGTGAAGAGCAAGGAGTACACTTTCAACTAGTTATTTACCATGAGAACATGTTAAACTGTACGGTTCGACAACCTCAAAATATGATTTCAAGATTTAGACCGTTCCCCGATATATTTAACTATGTCGCTCTACCACTGGCTGACCGTCATGGAAGCTTAAATTTTGCACATGTGTACATGCAGCTGTTAGATTACTCATGCAAACTCCCACATGCTAGCAGATGTGTGCACGTGACGGAGAGAACAATTCCCATCCGCTCCCCCACGAGGATTTACGAGCAGTTAATAAAGTCCAATTGCTATTTGAATGTGAGCTATAATGTTTCTTTTTCCGCACAGCCGTCTGGCCTACCAGATAGTACAAGGAAAAAACCATTTGCTGGTGCAAACAACCTAGCCCAAGGACTGTATACTGTAGAGTTTCTAAATCATGCATTACCTACGCTCGCTAAACATTGTAATAAATTCGGTATTAGCTTGAATAACAAAGAGTATACAATTACAAATCATGAACTCTACGAACAGTGGCGTAACTTTACTGGTGCTAATCTGACAGAGTTCTGGTTATTGAACTCTTATCTTATAGACCTACATGGTGTTGACAGTAAGCCTATACAGAAATTAAAATCATTTATGGATAAAACTATTGAAAACGACGAGTATACTGTAGCTGAAGTTCCACAATGGCGACACGGTTGGAAGCGAACTTATATATTCAAGGACTTAAACAGAAGAGAAGTCATTAAGTGGTTTGACACACGAGTGAGACGATATTACAAGGGTCTGGACTTTGATGGTAAAGGTGTTTCCTTAAAACAGATAATTCGTTATTTGAGAAGAAATAAAAAACGAGCGCTATTCTTTAGACAAGTTGAACTGCCGTAATGGTAAAGAAAAAGGTTCATTTTAATGACACAGTAACTGTGTTTTATATTCCCAAGGAAATGTTAAAACAGGATAGAGACCGTTTTAAACGTAGGATTCGTGATGTTGAAAGAATTATACGTCCGGTGCTTTTAGCTTACATTAATGGACGTGGTTACCCACGTCCTGGAGTTTGATATCCTTTATTATACAAAAGAACAAACTTTGAAAATTTTTATTCATTTATAAACATGCAACGAAACAGTAAACATCAATCTCTTACGAGAAGAATTGTACAGTTGCAAGATGCTGTTCGCCGCAAGTATCGCGCTTTCAAGTTAGGTAACATGTATACCGAGCAAACATTAGAAAAACAGTACAAACCAATTTTGACTGAACTTAGAAACAGAACGGATATAAAAAATGAACCAAAGGAGGAGCCTATGGACCTCAGTGTGGACGAGCAGGATAATTTTAAGCCAGACTACATGTCTACACCTGAAGGACCGTCGTGGAACACACAAGTGTTTGAAACATCGTCTCCCCCTCCACCCTCAGTTAGTCAATTGATACAAAGCCCCGCAAAGTTTCACGAGGCTTCACAGTACGTTTTAGAGACGTTCAACGCACCCATTACACAAAAATACGTGTTAAAACTTTTGAAAGACGAGGCTGGTGTTAAGAATAAAATGGACAATATTTACGGACCACATATAGACGGTGATAAATTAATGGTTGGTAATCAACTGCTTACATTCGACAACGAAGGAAACATTCATTTGAACAATGTGCAGTACAAAGGAACCGAAGGTCTTTACGAATTATTATTTAAAAGACAACCCGACGAAAATTTATACACACAAGATGACTTGGACGCTTATAAAGATGTACTGATAAAAACGAATGCGCATAAAAAAGGTTATTTACCTCATAATCACATTAACCGACCGACAAATTCCATAAAATATAAAAACATAATTTCCGTATTATTCCCCAAACAAATGTACGGTAAAGGGCTAAAAGACTTTGGATCACGTGACATTTCCTATTGGGACAATCCAAACGAGTTATGTGATAGATTGAAACTAATTATAGCTTCGGCAGAGGCTGGAAATGGCAACCATAGGAACGAAATTCAAAACATAATCGAAGAATTAAAAGAAGCTAAAATTATATCAGGAGCTGGCAATAGCCGTTACAAATCATTAGTCGGTTGAGAGTAAACATGGATACTTATTTTGATTTGTGTATAAAAAGTATTTTCATACGTATATTTTCATCAGTTAGATTATGTCTGTAGACAAGTTTGGACGTGTCTTGCCCTCTGAGGGTAATGTCATTGGCAAAGGACCACCGGGCGAAGGTTTTAAACTAACACCCGAAGGAAACTATGATATTGAAAATAAACGAATGGTTAACGTCGGTGTACCCGTAGCAGACACCGATGTTGTTACGAGAACATACTTTGAGGCTAACACAATGCCAAACTTACAAAACAGCTATTCTGCGCGTAACAAAAGAATAGAAAATTTAGCATCGCCAAAGGAGCTCGGAGATGCCGTGAATTTAAAAACTATAGGTGAACAGTGTGTACTGTACCAACACAAAACAGTCAACGTAGGAGATAGGCTTATAACAAGGGTAAAGGACCCTACAGGTCCGAATCATGCGGCGACCAAACGTTACGTAGATGCTGCCGTTCCTGTTAAAACTAGTAGTTATTGGAGTTTTGAAAAGCGACGTTTAGTTTCTGTAGCTGACCCAACTGATAATCAAGATGCTGTAACCAAGTCATATCTACTGACAAACTGTCCAAAGAAACGCAAGAACGACTGGGACTTTGATAATATGGGAATTAAGTATGTTAGAGATGCGAAAGAAATGGACAAGGCCGTAAACTTAAAAGTGTTAGGTCAACAAACAAAAACTATAGGTACATTGCTGACATCACTTACTGAGGGACTGAATGATGTTAAAGAGACGGTTAGTGCACTGGAAGGGAAAATTTATGAAAACAGCGTTAAATCTGATAAACAACATAGAAAATTCGGTCAGTTACTCTTTTCCCATATTCATGGTGGCACACATTTGAGGAGTGCAGAACCATTGACCGCCGATAACTTCATAAACTGGGAAGAAATATTCGGTACACAAGCTGTTTCTCTACATCCATACAATGAGGGGTAATATAATGTGGAATAGGGTTTAAGTTTCTCCATTCTTTAACTAACCTTCGTAAGAGACACATATAATGAAGAAGAAAACTTCACGCTGCGGAAGAGGACTTGTATCTAGTGCACTCGAAGGAATTGGAAGTTTAGCTGGAACAGCCATAAATAAGGGTATAGATCTACTACCTTGGGAAGCTCACCTCCCAGGATACAGGTACTGTGGACCTGGGACCAAATTAAAGAAGAGATTAGCCAGAGGTGACAAGGGAATAAACGGTCTGGACGAAGCCTGCAAGGCACACGACATAGCCTACTCCCAGTATTCAGACACAGCGCGGAGAGCGCAAGCGGACAGAGACTTGGCCGAGCGAGCTAGGCAAAGGTTTAAGGCTACAGATTCGTCTATAGGCGAGAAAGCTGCAGCTTGGACAGTTACATCAGCCATGAAGGCGAAAGCAAAGTTGGGTGGTTCTCATAAGAGAAAGAAGGGCGAGGGCTTGTATCTAAGACCCTGGGTAGGTCGAGGTGTTAAGAATGCACCTAAAAACAAGAAGAAATGCACTTGTAAGAAGAAAAAAAAAACTTCAAAATAGTCTACGTTCCTGAACACGCCCTCACAAATCACGAACTCGTTAATTACGCTAAAAAATTAAACATTCCACACTTTCGGGGTGTTTACATGAGGGACACACTTCCGAATAAACCTAGATTGAACGAAAGCGCAATTATTAATTTGGACAGTATACAAGGGGAAGGAACACATTGGGTTTGTTATAAAAAGCGTGGTAATAATGTGTTGTACTATGACAGTTTTGGTAACTTGCGTCCTCCTATGGAATTGATCAAGTATTGGGGTCCCAGTGTTAATATAAAGTATAATAACGAAAGACAACAGAGTTTTGACTCAGTACTTTGCGGGCACTTGTGTTTAGAGTTCCTCGTTGATAATGTTTTGCCTTAGTGGACAGAGTTCAACGTTAAGTTGTGACATATTTCCTTCGATCGATTTATCGACAGGCGAATGGGAGATTGGTTTGATCGATCTCACAACGTACAACTCAATACCGAATGTAGAAGAAAATGTAAACGACACATTCCACTACGGAGACTCTGTAATAAAAATTCCGACTGGCTCCTACGAGATTAGTGATTTAGAGAATTACATTAACAATAACATAAAAACTGGTGTAAAATTCAGTTTAAAACCGAACAACAGTACTTTGAAAGTAGAAATTACTTGTAGCGAGCCCATTCACTTTGAAACAGAAAACAGCCTAGCTACCTTGCTCGGTTTTAATAAAGTTGTATACGAAGCCAATAAAACTCACATGTCCGAGAATGAAGTTAACATTAACTCAGTAAATGTCGTTCGAGTCACATGTAACGTGGCAAGAAGCTCGTACCAGAACGGTCAAGAAAGTCATATAATACACGAGTTTTATCCGTCAGTTCCACCTGGCTACAAAATAATTGAAACACCTCACAACGTGATTTATTTACCTGTGAGTGTGCAAGTTTTGAATTACATTACTTGTGAGCTGAGAGATCAACAAGGACAGTTGATAAACTTTAGAAACGAAACAATTTCATTACGCTTACACCTAAAGCGAAGCAATGGGATTAGTATTTAGGGAAACAACTGTGCCGAAACAGGTCATTAGACCCAAAACACTCAAGGTGTTAACATCGAGCAATACAAAGTTATTAAGATCCTTAGGATTTAAAATAAAATTACAAAATGTTGGAAATTGAGGGAGAAGTCGAATACAGCGATGTTATTACAAGCTGTGAGTATCACACACACAAACCGTACGCCTCTTCAACTTTCAAAAACAATGATGAAATACGTATCGCCGTCAGTCAACAGGACATTATTACTGCTCCGTTTGAAAGTTCTCTGCATATTTCTGGTAAAATTACAGCCAAAAAGGTTGGCGGTGTAGTCGCAGACGTGTCTCTGATTAACAACGCTATGGCGTACTTGTTTGAAGATATTAGATACGAAATTTCTGGTATAGTAGTGGACCGGACTAAAAACTTGGGTGTTGTATCAACTATTAAAAGTTTACTCTCACTGAGGCAGAATGAAACAAATGCATTGGAAAATGCTTGTTGGTTCGGTCCAGAGTCATCAAAAAAAACAACCGAGTTTACTTTTGCCGTTCCATTAAAATTACTCTTTGGTTTCATGGAAGATTACAGAAAAATTATTGTAAATATAAAACAAGAATTGATTCTGCTGCGGTCAGCCAACAACACGGATGTGTTGTTATCAGAGGATGCGCTATCACACACTCTGGAAATAACCGACTTGTACTGGCGTGTCCCACACTTGACTGTTTCCGATAGTTACAAAGAAAAACTTTTAAGACTCGTTAATAAAGACACACCGATTCATCTTCCCTTTAGGTCGTGGGAGTGTCACGAGTATCCTACGCTCCCACAAACAAAGAGACACAATTGGACCGTCAAAACGTCATCGCAGATAGAGAAACCCCGCTATGTGGTACTAGCGTTTCAAACTGATAGGAAAAATAACATAAAAATGAACATGTCGGGTTTTGACCATTGTGATTTAATGGATATCAAGTTATACCTCAACTCACAGTACTATCCTTACGACAATATCCGAGGTGATTGGAGTTTATTCTATGAAATGTACGCCAAATTTCAGTCTTCATACTACGGTGTTTCCAATTCACCCATCATGGACTTGGATACTTTTAAATCGAAATGTCCGATCTTTGTAATTGACTGCTCCAAGCAGAATGATTCAATCAAGTCTGGACCTATCGATGTACGTGTCGAATTTGAATTTAAAAATAACGTACCGGACAAGACTACAGCTTACTGTTTAATAATTCACGATGCACATTTAATGTACAATCTTTTAACAAGTACAGTAAGAAAGCTTATGTAATGAAAGGGGGAGGGGGAATAATATTTAATAATCAAACTAAATTAATTTATTCAGTTGAGAGGATGGAGCCGTCTGGTGAGTATCTCACGCTGCCTAAGCTCTTGGAGCCCATCGACATGTTAAACGGTATATTTCTAAAACAGGTTTTCTTTCTAAATGAAAACTTTTCCAAATCAGTTACCGTTGGAATTTTTAAAAACCGAGACTACGGTCTCGGAGTAATGTTCAAGGGAAGACACGACTACGTTTACTGGTCGTTTGATGTATTTAATCAGTTTTGTGTAAATTTTAATAACATTTCCAAAGCCCTCAAAGATAATAAAAAGATTTATTTGGAAATTAACGAAATGGAAGTTGTTAAAGTTTTATCGATCTTTGGGGCACCGCATGTTTTCCTGGGAAGTACTTTAACACTTAATCCGAGCGAGCAAGCTCAGTTTACTCCCAACCTCCCGGGTAGCACTTTGTCACTTAACTCGGGCGAGTGGGCGCAGTTTCTATCCAACCTTCCGCTAATACAGTTGGAGTTGAGAGAGTTGTTTTACGAGGAAGACCTTATAAAACAATATCTCTGTGGGGGATTCAACAGTCCATCTCCGCACATTTTTAACAGATTAACTTGTGAAATTAATAGAGTCAATGGCTGCGGTAGTTGAATTTCAAGCCTTTACTGACCGTTTTTATTATCAAGAATAATAACCGTTTTATAGTGAAAGAATTGGCAATAGTAAGCGAACATTTTCAAACACAAATCGTTTTCAAGTCACCTTACTGCAAGTGTGCACTTGATGAAAAACAAAAAAGGTCAGCTAGATGGTTGATACGACACTTGCACGGAATAAAGTGGGAAGAGGGTAGTATAGAATACGATGAAAATTTAATTCGAACACTTTGTAAACCTTTTACTAAAATTTATAGTCAAGGGTTGGAAAAAGTCAATTTTTTTAAAGAATTTCATCCTAACGTAATTGAAATACCGAAAGATTGTTCAAATACTTGTTCAAACGCTTGCATATTACCTATACACGCTAATTGTAACTTCAAGTGCGCCTTTAGAGCAGCACAGCAAGAGTATAAAAGACTGTCCAAACTTTAGTTTGGACATTATGTCTCTAACAACCATGGAGGACACATGGACTATGCTCTCAAAGGAGCCGAAGGCTCCAGTCGGTGTTATGACCGACAGCTTTATTATGAAATTTGACAGATACGTTAAATGGGACCTACTGTCAGCCCACTATGATTTTTCACTAGATATGTTGAGAATTTACCAACACAGGGTAAACTGGGGTTTGATTTTAAAAAGGACAAAGTTTCCCGAAGATATACTGAGGGAAATGGCTCCTAACTTTAATGTTGATTGTTGGACAATAGTAAGTAAATACCAGACTTTGTCAGAAAAATTTATTGATGACTTTGCAGACAAAGTAGACTGGGAAGATATTATACTGTATCAAAACGTAAGTGGAGCGTTTTACATTAAACATTATAACCGTGTATGTAATACAGATATCTCTGTGTGAATGTGCGTCCTATGGCTGGCCTAAACTCCGTAAGTCCAGGACATGAACTGTCGAGGTGAGGGCGGTCCAAATTCAATAAAAAACCGCCCGACTGTTCTCTAAGGCAGCCGTAAAACGTGTAAGTCCTGAGACAGTCCTGCAGCTTGGGGCTGGGCTAAACCCCGTAAGACCTCGAGTCGCAGATGCATCTAGTATGCAATGGGCCCTCGTACAGTTTAGTTGAATGGAACACTCTATGGTAGGCGTAAAACCCGTAAAACCAGGGTGTGAGATGTTTGTATTACATAATCATGGTACTGCAAAACCCCTTTGTAAGTTTGTTCGTCACATTGAAAGGCTTCTCTGAGTAAAGTGATGTCTTTACTTACAGAGGGACCCAAAAAAAGTATTAAAAAAATAAATACAAAAATAATAGCGGGAGGTAGCAATTTTGTTATGGAGTGGCTACCACCGTAACTTGCGATGGATGGGGCAAGTTACAATAAACAGCCGTTCTCACGGCTAGTGAGACTAGGCCTACTGGGGAACCTCACTATAATAAAAAACGCGCCGAGATCCTACCTCTTGGGTGGTGTGGAAACTGGATCATCTAATCAATTGAAAAAAGGTTTTTTTTAATTCTGCAGCCCCTCCACCGCTGCAGAAAGTGATGGCCTTCCGAAAAATCACACTAGTTGCCATCTCTTAAAAATTAAAAAAATTAAAATGAAGTGACAGAGTGTCAAATTTAGAAAAAGCAGGAGTGACACCATGGGTGGGGCGAGCAGGTAGTGGACGTAAATGACGTCACTCCACTTAAAACTATGTATCAATATTTATGGGGCCCTGAAAAGGGCCGTTTTTAGCAGAGGAGGAGGAGTTTAGGTGTACAGGTTTGAAATGTTATAGTAGTCGTCGTCATGTGTTACGCCGGGGCTTACAATGAGTTGGACATGGAGTTCCATGCCCTCCCCCCATCTCCAAGTGTTATGACGACGTTGACTAAAGACGAAATATTTTGGAAGGAGGTGATGTTCCTCGGTCCCATCTTCATGTTTAATAATTTTCGTACAGTACAGACGTACTGTACGGTTTTGAAATGGGAATGAACGAAGTTCCCTGTGGAAACCTAGAAACTCCTCCCTGTTCCTGAGTACTCTGCTAATTATAATTGATGCTGATGGTTCCATGGTGGAGAGAGAGAATGAAGCGAACACCAGCGGACTCACGGAAGCTATCATAAACCACAGCGTATCTTTACCGCATTCCTGATAAGATAAATGTAAGCACTTTGTGTTAGTACATGGTGCGCACGCTAGGTTAGTAGTTACAAGCTTTGCCACCAGGTGCGCGTTTGTACAGAGTAAAATCGACATTTGTTATTTTTTAATTGTGTATGTTTTAAGTCATTTAGTTATGTTGTTAGTAAAAAACAACCTTGTATCCGAGTGGTTCCGCATCCGACCCAGCAATTACAAAGTACGGGAAAAACGTTAAGCTTTGCATGACTGATACAGACTCACTATTCTACAATGTATATACTCCAGATGTCTACAACTGGAAAGTTGCAAATCGTCATGGTCGGGTACGCTAACCACTGGACCACGGGGGGCTGATAGCTTTTTGTCTGATTTGAATAATATATATTTATGTTTCGCTGTAGGAGTGCTGGCTGGACTACGGGGGGTTGATTACTTTTTGTCTGATTTGAATAATATATATTTATGTTTCGCTGCAGGAGTGCTGGCTGGAGCGTACAGCTGTTGGTAGTTCCCACGCATGCGCGCCAGACCAGCAGACGACGCGTATATCGTAGGCTAAGAGCGTACGAAGGTAGCCACAGAGGAATACCCAAAAGCATTTTATATAGTGTAAAGACCGCCATCTTTTTACATTTTATATAGTATAACGAGGGAAAGGTTAGGAGTGTATTTTATAAAGTATAACACGGAAAACATTGAATTTTATATAGTATAACATGGAAAAAGTTAGGTTAAGACTGAATTTTATATAGTATGATGTGGGAATTTGAGGGAAATTTGGGAATCTGGAGGGAAATTTGGGAGGGAAAATTCCCACGGGGGGTTGGTACCACTGCGCCGCCATCTTGGACAAGTCACGTGACCGCTCTCGACCAATCAGAGGCCAGAAAAGTGAGTCTCGCTCGCCCCCCTTTTGTCTACTTATAAATAATCTGCTTTGTATCAAAATCCGATTGTATTTTAAAGAATAGTTTTATAATAGTGCCATTTTAATGGAGGGGTTTCTCAGAACAAAACTATTTTTTATCGTTTATCTGTTTCAAATAAAATTAAAATAAAATACATAGAATACAATACTAAAAGTTAATCCATAGGTTTGTTTAATGTCAAATATTTATTTAATCCACATAAAATTATTAAATCTTTACTGGCCTGCTGTATTATACTCCACAAATCACCCCCCCCCCCAACAGCTCCCTCCCCTTTATTGGTGGTCACAATTGGCGTCAGATCGGCTTACAGACTCACTAATGGCCGGAATCCATTTATTGTTCTCCTTATGAGCTGCATTCAATTAAATGTAGGAATTTATCTTTTACAATATAACTCCACCTGTAAAATGGTACCAGCTGG
>JAQJVL010007766.1:0-22469 GCA_035578905.1 Stictocephala bisonia
TTAAATTAAAAAATAAAACCATGGAAAGAAAATAAACCTTCCCTGGATAAGGGAAGGTGAAAAAAAAATATATAATAAACGCCATTGTTTACGTTCCAACAGCTGTTAAAACTTTCTGTAAATCATTATTTACATTTAAAAAGCTGTCACTTTTCGATTAATTTAAATCCTTTTTTATGTTATTTTTATTTCCAAAAAACGTACTTTGAGGGCTTCCCATACCCTTCAGGATGTTAATATTGAAGAATGAAGACCTTATTGTATAACTAAGAACTAAGGAAAATTTGTTGACACTCCAATCGTTTAAATTGGCCAAGAAATAAGGGAGGAGTTGCGTTGACAAAAAATTGCTTTACGTATTATATATAATGTTGTGCTACCATGCACATCTAAAAGCAATCATTGTTTCGATTTCACTGTTACTTCGAAGTCAAATTACGTTCCAGATGAGTAAATTGATTGTTGTTAGACATTAACATAAATAAAATATAGAAACCATCAATCTCAATTATGGTGTAAACATTTTTATTTTACACACGATTTTGTTATTTACTTTAGTGGAACATCTTATTTTAATGTATTTTAACTCATTACTAAACATTAAATAGTTTTAATGAGTGACTAAAACTAACTTTTGTAACTTCTGTAAGTCCGTTAATACTAACACAATAACCGGCTGGTATTATTCTCAGCTTGTGAGACAATATGTTGGTGATATGTTTCTCTAGTGATATTTCCTCTAACTTGCAAGAAGTTTGATCTACGCCCTGATGAACTCTGAAAACTTTTGAACTAAATACATGTATATCTTTCCAGACACCAGTTTGAAGCAATTCTAATTTCATAGCCAATTTAAATGTTTTGTACGTTTTGTTTTACAGTGAAAATCAGTTAAATATTCAGTAGAAATAGCAATTTACATTTAGCCACGTTTTATGTATGCATTATATCAATGGCTCAAGATATAATAAAGCCTGAAGAGACCGTATATACACAAAAAACACACTTGAATAAATCAATTTAAAAACTCGTACATGCAAAAATTATATTAATTTGAAAAATCAACTAACGAGCAAATTTAAAATGATAAAAACTTAAAAAATCAAGCCTAGAAATCAACTGATGGTAATATACATTTAAGACAAGCCTAGATCTCTATCTCACTATGTACACTATTAGTATTTTATATGCACCACTCCACACATTCGTTTTTGTAATATACAGTGTTTTACTTATCGCAATCATTAAAATCCCACTAACGTTCAACATTTGTTATTATATTATATATAAGTATAGTTTGTTATTGCCACAATGTTATAAGTGTAACAGTATTTCAGAGGGAACATTTCCGTTTCCTCTGTCTGACAGAGTAATTGTGTCACGGAAACACACATTTAACTTGGTGACGCTCTTCTTAAACTGTTTTGTCATAAAATTATGTCCTTTGAAACACTTATAAGTATTGCTATAAAATATAAATAAACTTAATCTATAATTTTAAAGTGCCTGTTCAGTACTTATAACTTATATTTTAAGGTTTTATAATAGCATTTAATGTGTTAACACTTTAGCATTAAGAAATAGTTTTTAAGCCAAGAGCGCATTTTAAGTTGTATTATTTTTTAATTTGAAATATCTCAACAGAGAGAGAGAGAGGGGGATAACGCTTTCTAAAAGCGACATAAATCAGGCGATATGACGTAGTCAGTCGTCTTGAAATCTGATTGGTTAGAATGCACTGTTCTAAAATCGTTTTGTACCACGCGGGGTTATGCCACGCCACTCTGTCTAGAAACTCTGTCTAGAAACTCTGTCTAGAAAACTCGGTCTTGTAACGTCCCTCTCACAGCGCACTTCTCTCATATACTCTTTTGGAGGCCCTCTGCCTCGTGCGCTTTCTATATTGTTTTTCTAAATCTCTGTTAACCACTCTTCGTCTTTTAATATTTTTGTGTGTGATATTTTGTATATTAATTTCTTGTGTGAACTCCCGCCATAGTTTGTGTTTCAAGATCTTCTTTGTGCGTGCTTCCGTGGCAGATGAACTTTGCGAGAAGCGTTCTACCGCGATTCGTGTAAGAAGACTCAAGATAAAATGAAGTGAGAACCGTCGTTCGTTGCGTTTCCCTCCAGGACATTGATGGACCTCGCCACCACCTCACCAACGGTTGTATCCGGACCTTCCCTCATCTAATTGGAATATTGGACAAGGTACTGTTTTCATCATTTCATGTGTGTAACTTTAGTTATTTTTGTAAGCATATTGCTCGACATTTTGTCCCATTTTGTAACAACAAATTATCCACAAACTCTCTCTATAGACATTAACTTTTTGGGCGTTTTTTAAAATAAAAATTCCCTGGTCCTTCGAATCAATTTAGATAAATATTTAATTTTCTCATCTCTCATTTACCGCTCATAGTTTTGGTCATTTCGAACCGGATTTCTAGGATACAGTTCTTTGGAAATACAGAAACTCTAATTTGTGGATAATAGAAAGCACGATTCACTTCAGTTTTCGCCATTTGCAATTGTTGTCTTTCTTTGCAGTTTGCGAAGGCCACGCCCCTAGCCCAATAACAGGCGCACTGCTTACGGAGAATCACGAACTTCTCCGAAGCGTGCCGATTCGAGGTACGCAGTATTGATTTTCTCAACCCCCTCACTCTCTCAGGCTGTCTGCAGCACATCCGCTCTATAGCGCATGCGCTGACAATTGTCAACTCCTGTTTGTTTACTTTATTGACAGTACGCTACTCACATATCATGTGGTAGTCACTAGCATTAGTCAATGCTTCTCATTATAAGGATTTTAGCAATGGCTAGTTAATTCATTTATGTAAATAAGCTTATATATATATTTAATCTTAAATTAAATTATTATCTTTTATTCTATTTTTCTAATTAGCATTTGAAGGCTAATTAAATACAAAAGGTGTTTTATACGGCTTTTTATTGTACAATATATTGCTTTTCATTCTGTTTTTGTGAGGTCAACTATTGTCTTTTATTGTGTATAGTCAATTAGCCTAGTTTAAGTCTCTTTTGGTAAAGCAGTTAAGCTTTATTAAACACACATTTCTCTGCTAGGGTAAATACATTTTGTTTAGCTAATTACCTAATTCATATTTATTGTATTTGTGCTGAACTAATAATTAATTAACTAACTATACAAAACTAGTTATGTACATTTATAGTTTTGTACACTCTCTCTGAAATAAGCAAGAATTAGCTATTTATCATGTCTCTCTCTAATGTGTTATTACCATAAGCTTATTGGAAGCTAATTAACTAAAAATAATTAGTTCTCTGATCTCTCATTGAAAATAAAATGTATACTTTTCCTTGCTCTCTAGTGTTCATACGCATTGCTACTAACAAATCTAGCTATCAAAGCAAAGTTCTCAGTGGAACCAATCAAGACTGCAATTGTTATAACATTGCAGATTAAGCTTACCTCACACTTTGAATCTCTTATTTATTTGTTTGTTTATTGTTCTTATTGCAAAATAATTTGTGATGTCTCTGCCGATATTTTAATACTGTAGTAAATAAGTCAAAATAGATATAAATAAAATATGGAAAATTATATTTAGCGACTTAGTGCTCTGCTCACAATAGTGTCTTGTATTTCATATCTACATTTAATTGTGTTTTACTACTTACTGTATCTGAAAAATTCAAAATGGCTCCTAAAGTTTCTGATTTCAAGGCGGCTCTCTATACTCGTCTTACAGCGTTAACTAAAACGCGCTTCGCTAAAATAAAAACTCAAGTTGAAGAATTCGCTACGCAAAAGGAGCATCTTACGCCTGCTCAACTGAAGAGCTTATCAACCATCTCTAATGAAGTCAAGAAAAAGAAAGCTGATTTTGAGGCTAACCTGCAACGAGCCTTAAATCTAACGGATGATGAGGCCATTGAAGACGAAGTCTTAGCGGAAGATCAGGACTCTATTAACGAGGTCTACGCTCATATTCTTGGTATAATCGAAACGCTACTTCCAGTCGAAGAACCCAAAACACCCTCGGCTTTGAGTGACGTCAGTATGACTCCTCAGGTCTCTAGTGTCTCTCAGGTCCGTCTGCCAAAATTAGAATTACAAAAATTCTCGGGCGATCTTCTAACTTGGACTTCCTTTATCAATTTATTTGATACAACCATTCACCGTAATGCCAGTCTTAGTGCAGTAATGAAGTTTCAGTACTTATCGAGTGTTTTGAGTGGCGAACCTTTAAACCTAATTAAAGGACTCAATCTAACCTCTGCTAATTACTTAATAGCATACGACCTCCTACGGGATCGCTACCATAATTCCCGGAGGTTACAAACTCTCCATTTGAACCAGTTACTGGACCTGCCTCAAATTAGTTCGTCCTCAATCAAGGGTCTCAGACTATTTGTCAATCAATTTACAGAACACTCTCAGGCATTGAAAGCTTTACATTGTGACGTAGGTGAAAACAATCCGCTCCTCTCTGCTCTCATTCTCCGACGTATGGATTCCGACTTACGAAAAAAGCTGGAAGCTTCCCGGTCAACCTCTTCGAATGACGCGTCTGCTCACTCGTTACCGGAAGACAAAGAAATAATAACATTTTTGAACACTGAATGCAGCCAAACTGAAGATGCCAATATTCATAACGTTCCGCAGGTAAAGGCTTCTACCTATGTTCCTCCTCACGCCCGCAACAAGGTGACTGCGCCAAAAAGGGTGAACTTTCGCTCTAGTGATGTTTCAATGGTCACAACTCACTCTAACTCCGCTCAAACCAAGACTATGCCTCCTCCATGTTTCATTTGTAATCAGAGTGGACATAAAGTCTATTCATGTACGGTTTTCCGTGACAAAACTCCTCAAGAACGACATCAGCTCGTCAAGAGACATAAGCGCTGCATCTCATGCTTAGGCGCTCATGAACTCAAGGAATGCCAATCTAAGGCCACGTGTCTCACGTGTAACAAAAAACACCATTCATTGTTACACTTTCAAGCTGCCTCGGGCAATGCTGCTAATCAGCCCGTCCGTAGTAACACGGCTCATGACGTCTCCAGTACACGTCATCGCTCTAGTGAGAACCATAACGATTCTCAGGTGACTCTCGTTTCTCAAGATTCACCCCCCTCTATGCCAGATTGTTACACCGTGCTATTAGGCACCTTACTGGTACAACTAAAAACTCCTGAAGGTAGATCCCATGTATTCAGGGCTTTACTTGATTCAGGGAGTATGACGGATTTAATTTCCGAACGCGCTGCTCAACTCTTGGGAGTGCGCCGTACTAAGTCTCAAACTCACATCTCTGGCCTCAGCCAAAGCACGGCAAAACCAAAAGGTCAAACTCATCTCACAATCAGCACTCTATCTGGTCTCATCATTGCTCCTGACCAGCCAATGTTAATATTAGATAAATTGACCGTGGATTTACCCAGAGTACCTCTAGCCCCAGAAGTCTACAATAAGACTCAGAGTTACATTCTCGCTGATCCCACATTCCATTTACCTGGACGAATTGACGTTGTCTTAGGTGGAAGTATATTTCCAAAAATACTCACTAATGAGCAATTCTCACTGGGGCAGCATATGCCACATGTAATTGGCACGCATTTCGGGTTTGTCGTATTGGGTACTGCTCCCAGCGCACCTTTCGCATCCACTCTCACCTCTACGAGCCTCAATGTCTCTCTACACTCAGCAAGCGACGCAGATCTACATTCATCACTTCAGCGGTTCTGGCTTCAAGAGGAAATTCCTGTATATTCGAAGAAGACCAAAGAAGAAGAACAATGTGATGCTCACTTCGCTACTTCTCACTCTCGAGATGAAACCGGACGCTACACCGTTCGACTTCCGTTTAAGGAAAATCATTCTGCCCTAGGATCGTCTCAGCCTATTGCTGAGCGTCGATTTCATTCTCTCGAGCGGAAATTAAACGCTCAACCTCACTTTTCTCAACTCTATCATGATTTTATCAGTGAATATCAATCTCTCGACCACATGGCCAAAGTTCAAAATCCTGATCTAACCAAGCCACACTATTTCCTCCCCCACCATGGGGTGCTAAAGGAAAATAGTTCCACCACAAAACTCCGTACTGTCTTTGATGCGAGTTGCTAGACCAGTACTGGTGTTTCTCTCAACGATGTCTTATTGACCGGACGCAAACTCCAAACAAATATTTGTGACATACTACTTCACTTCAGGCGTCACAATATTGTTTTTTGCTGTGACATCCGTCAGATGTATCGGCAAATCCGAGTACATCCAGATGACCGGAAATTTCAACTTATCTTATGGCGTGACCATCCCAAGGATCCTCTCTCAACATTTCAATTGAACACTGTTACTTACGGCATGAATACCTCTCCCTACTTGGCGATCAAGACTCTGCACCAGCTTGCAGACGACGACGGTGGGAACTTCCCCTCCGCTGCATGCGTGCTGAGGACTCAGACCTACGTGGACGACATCATCTCCGGTGCGGACACAGAGGAAGCGGCCTTAGAACTGCAGGAGCAGCTCATCCGTCTACTGCGTCAAGGAGGTTTCGAACTCCGGAAGTGGGTCTCTAACTCTACTCGCCTACTCCAAGCTCTGCCGGAAGGACATCGCGAGTCTCCAGTGTTTCTGCAAGAATCTCTATCTCCGCAGTTCTCTATCCTTGGTTTACATTGGTCGCCTACCACAGATTGTTTCACATACTCTCTTAACATACCACCTGACGAGCGCCCGACCAAACGCTCTGTCTTGAGCTTAATAGCCAAGATATATGATCCCTGTGGATTTCTCTCTCCTTGCATAATGCAAGCAAAATGCTTTATGCAACTCCTCTGGACTACAGGTCTGTCTTGGAATGAACCCTTGCCATCCGAACTTGCCGAAAAATGGCACTCATTCATCACTGACGCGCAGCACATAATGCATGTCTCAACTCCTCGAGGTATCGACTTCAAGTTCAACCCTCCTGCTGCTCCCCACCAAGGTGGATTATGGGAGAACGCTGTGAAAAGCACCAAACACCACTTACGTCGTGTCATGGGAGACCACATCCTGACACTGCCAGAATTTATGACACTCGTCACTCAGATAGAGGCCATGCTAAACTCGCGGCCACTCACTCCACTCTCCAGCGATCCTGCTGACTTCTCTGCCCTCACTCCGGGACACTTCTTGATTGGTGCACCCCTAGCGTCGGTCCCGGAACCCGACCTCCTCGACGCACCGGACAACCGCCTACGACATTGGCAGTTGGTTCAAACTCTTCACCAACGCATCTGGAAACGATGGCAGCTGGAATACTTGCATACGCTCCAGCAACGTTATAAGTGGACCCAACCACGCGAGAATATCAAAGTTGGTGATCTCGTGCTAGTGCACCAGAACTCTCCGCCCCTCTCGTGGCCTCTGGCTCGTGTTACCGCCGTACACCCAGGGACTGATGGAGTTGTGCGCGTGGTGGACTTACGCACTCCAAATGGACACCTTACTAGACCAGTGGTAAAGGTGTTTCCTCTGCCCACTGACTAAAATCTCTTTTCTAGTTCCGTGCCCCAATCTCTAAAACTGTGTGGTGTGATTTTCTATTGTGTGACTTTGTTGTTGAAGCCTACAATGCTTCAAGGGGGCCGGAATGTTCAGTACTTATAACTTATATTTTAAGGTTTTATAAAAGCATTTAATGTGTTAACACTTTAGCATTAAGAAATAGTTTTTAAGCCAAGAGCGCATTTTAAGTTGTATTATTTTTTAATTTGAAATATCTCAACAAAGAGAGAGAGAGGGGGATAACGCTTTCTAAAAGCGACATAAATCAGGCGATATGACGTAGTCAGTCGTCTTGAAATCTGATTGGTTAGAATGCACTGTTCTAAAATCGTTTTGCACCACGCGGGGTTATGCCACGCCACTCTGTCTAGAAACTCTGTCTAGAAAACTCGGTCTTGTAACGTCCCTCTCACAGCGCACTTCTCTCATATACTCTTTTGGAGGCCCTCTGCCTCGTGCGCTTTCTATATTGTTTCTCTAAATCTCTGTTAACCCTCTTAAACGTCTTTTAATATTTTTGTGTGTGATATTTTGTATATTAATTTCTTGTGTGAACTCCCGCCATAGTTTGTGCTTCAAGATCTTCTTTGTGCGTGCTTCCGTGGCAGATGAACTTTGCGAGAAGCGTTCTACCGCGATTCGTGTAAGAAGACTCAAGATAAAATGAAGTGAGAACCGTCGTTCGTTGCGTTTCCCTCCAGGACATTGATGGACCTCGCCACTACCTCACCAACGGTTGTATCCGGACCTTCCCTCATCTAATTGGAATATTGGACAAGGTACTGTTTTCATCATTTCATGTGTGTAACTTTAGTTATTTTTGTAAGCATATTGCTCGACATTTTGTCCCATTTTGTAACAACAAATTATCCACAAACTCTCTCTATAGACATTAACTTTTTGGGCGTTTTTTAATATAAAAATTCCCTGGTCCTTCGAATCAATTTAGATAAATATTTAATTTTCTCATCTCTCATTTACCGCTCAGTGCCAAAGCCAATCCATATTTATTTATATGTTTAAAATGTAAATTAGGAGCCATGCGATGTATAGAAGCTGTATTGGTATATAGATACTGATAAGAAATGACTTTGAGATTTAGATTAATAATGATGTAGGTTTGGAAATTAATAAAATATTGTACCTTACTCAAATTAAAGATCTTCTTAACCAGGCAAAGCCAGGTGTGAAAACTTCTACTTGCAACTAGTCTCGGACCAACACCTTAAAGTGAATTTATAAAAGAAGGAAGTCATATTTTTTAAATCGAGTTAAACAATATTGGGCACTAGATGGTATGAATTATGAATAACTTCTAACAATTGCTTTCTCTCATATTCTAAATTTACGATGAAAAAATAAATCACCAGTTGAGATTAAATGATTCTCTTTTTAACATATATTTAAGGATTGTTTATAATGAATTATATTTTGTTTTAAAAACCTAAACAAAATTTTCTCAGATCATACCATATTTCTTTTTTATATAAATAAACGCTGTGAAATTATTTGCATTGGTAATGTAAATAATCTTGTGGACATTATTGATATTTAGTTTAATCATATATCAAACATTTACATGAAAACAGTAAATTATTTCATCATCATTAGGAATCACATTGGTTGATGTATTAAACTATACTCAATCCTAGGTCTTGCTTTCTCGCCACCTTTCAACTTATGTTGAATTCAAATTCATTCCGTCCATTTACGTAAATCTCACCTCAAACTTAGTTCGTCATCCCCTCGTAATTCACCCTTCAAACGTATGTAGTTCATCATCACCTCGTAATTCACACTTCAAACGTAGTTCTTCATCACCTCGTAATTCTCACTTCAAACGTAGTTCTTCATCACCTCGTAATTCTCACTTCAAACGTAGTTCTTCATCACCTCGTAATTCACAACAAACAAGTTCACTTGATTTATTTGCTAAATTTGCCTCTATACTTACATGAAGAAACTTACATTAAAATAAAATACTGAATATTATACGTGATAATATTTGTTTGTATATCTCCGTTTGCCAGTTCGCACGGACCTACAAGAATATGCGTGAACTTTATTCAACTAGCGAAGTACCAACTCATTAAGCTCGTTTGGGAACTTAAATCACTCCACACTGAGCCAACATCCCGTCAATATTGATTGTATTTTGGTACCTTTCATCTAAGTAATCAAGGGAACATCAGTACGTATGTGATTAAAGTATATATCATTGATTGTCAACATTAGGATTTGAAACGTAAGTTGAAGTTAGAGGCATATTTCAATTAAATATGGTCATCAATAGAACCATATTGATATGACTCTCACAAATCTACAAGGTTACAAGTCAAAGGGCTTTTTTAAGTTACATAATAATTTTTAAAACGATTATTTAAGTCGACACTGGTGTTGTAGTGCTGTAACCCAGCTATTTGGAGACAACATTTTGAGGGAATAATAATGAATAAAAACATTTAATACCAAGAAAGTTTGTCCAAGATGAGCAATTCCTGCCGTAAATATTCGTATTACCAGTTAAAACTAATATAAATGTTCAAACACTGTTTATTTAGTCCCAGAACTGTTTTAAGATTATATAAAAATAAAAATAAATTATATAATCTTAACGATCATCATACAAATTATAACATATTTTAACTGTTGACAGAGGTTATTTTATTTTAATTTTATATAATCTTAAAACAGTTCAGGGGCTAAATAAACAGTTTTTGAATATGTCTGCCAGTCAGGCCTCATTAGCCATACAATATAAGAACATAAAACTTAAATTACACAACACAATACAAAATATAAAATTTAACAAAGACTGCCTAAAACACGGAATAAAACCTAACTATGTCCAAATAAAGATAAGAAACAAATCCTATTTTGCTATGAAAGCCTTAGAAAGTGCAGAGAAATTATGGATAAAAATTGAAATTAAATTTCTTTATCATAAAAAAGCTATGTTAAACACCTTATTGATAAAGAAATATTTAGAATTAGCATATAATGTTCATCAAATAGAACTGACAAATATTACAGATCAGGTTGAACAATCAGTTTATAGAATTATTAAGAATAAGAAAACAACGCACAGAAAAAAGCTGACTAGATTAATTAACCAACAAAAATCTAGAGAAACGACTATTCTATTCGATTTTGAATTTTAACCAAGAGTGATTAATAATACCAATATTGTATTTAATGATAATGAAACCTCAGTTTTAGAGAAAGGTCTAAAATACAACCTTCCTAGGTTTGGTCAAACATCTAAGTTTAATGATTTTATTAATACAGAATGTGCTATTAAAGCCATTCCAGATGAAGATAGTCGTAATTATACTCGAGTTTTAATTTCTAATAAACTAAATAAAAAGAACACCCAAGAAGAAAAATTATCAAATATATCAAACATGCATATAAAAGATGCACTAGCCTTACGTAGTATAAAAGACAAGTTGACATCCAATGAAGCCGTCCTATGTAAAGCAGATAAAGGTAATACTACAGTGATTATGCGTAAAGATGATTACATAAACAAAGTCAATAATTTTATCTTAAATAATAACATAACTGAAATTAAAAAAGACCCAACTAACGTATACCATAGAAAAATTAAGAAACTAATAAATAATAGCACTGTTCTTTTTAGTGAGGAAGAAATAAAATACCTTAAAATAACAAACCCCACTACTTCAGTGCTACGAGGATTACCTAAGGTACACAAAGAAGGTGTCCCAATAAGACCATTAGTGGATTACACAAGTGCACATTATAAGTTAGCAAAAAAGGTTGAAAAACTCCTTAAATAACATATAATCCTTAATAACAATTACAATTTAAAAAACACATACGACTTTATTGACAAAACTAAACATTTGAAGATAAATATGCATGATTTGATGATATCATTCGATATTGTTAATCTATATACAAATGTACCTGTTGATAAAACACTGGATATTATAAAACATCACCTAAATACTAATTCAATAATGCTACCAGAGGCAATTGATGAATTTTTAATTTTATTAAAAGAAGTACTAAAACAGTATTATTTCAAATTTGATGATAAATATTATACACAATCTGATGGTCTTGTAATGGGCTCACCTTTATCATGCATACTTTCCAATATTTACTTAAACTATATAGAAAACGAATTTATATTCTCAGATCATAATAAACCAAAAAGTAAAATAGTACAATACCATCGCTTTGTTGATGATACAATACTCCTGTTCAATGGAAATGTTAAAAAGCTTGAATTATTACACAAATATCTCAACAATATAACTCCAAATCTTAAATTCACAATGGAAATTGAACAATAAAATAAAATAAACTTTTTAGATTTGACCATAAACAGAATAAATAACAAATTTGATTACAGTATTTACAGAAAACCAACTACCTCAAACCAAACCATCCACTCTACATCTTATCATCCTCAATCACAAAAGTATGCAGCATACAACAGTATGATATACAGAATGTTAAATGTCCCCCTATCACACAATAATTATGAGAAAGAACTAAACATAATTAAACACATCGCTCAGTCAAACGGATATGAATCCAATATGGTTGACAGGCTCATAACAAAACAAAGAAATAGACAAAAACAAATTAATTTAGAGCCACGTAAGAAAAAATATGTATGTATAGAATACTCACACTGTACAACATACTTTATCTAAAGAATTGAAAAAATATGGAATTGAACTAGCTTTCAAAACAAATAATAAGACCCTCAATCAATTAAATAACACCAAAAAGAATATTGAAAAAGGTGACAAATCAGGTGTATATAAAATTAAATATGCTAATTGTCCAAGCATTTATATTGGAAAAACAGGGCGTTCATTCAAAGTAAGATATAAAGAACACCATCCTAATCCAAAAACAGACAAACAAAAATCAACATTCGCCCAGCATCTGGTTGACAAAAACCATGATACTAATGATCTAAATACAGGCCTACAAATTCTACATACATGCAAAAAAGGAAATAAACTAGATACTCTTGAAGAATACGAAATATATAAAGTGTATACACAAAAATACCACAATGAAAATATTTTAAATGATAAATTACAGTTTAAATCCCATTTTATTTTTAATAGTATTTTAAGCCAAAAAACACCAAGAAAACAAAGGCCAGCTGATAACACTACTACACCTGGAATAACTTAATTATCAAGACAAACACATCTTTCTATATTTTTGAAATGTCAATTTATACAATTTTTGTTTATAACCTTTATTTATATCTGAAGATGACATTATAATGTTGAAACGATTGTCATACAAATTATAACATATTTGAACTGTTGATAAAGGTAATTTATTTTTATTTTTATATAATATAAATGATATTTAATTATTGATTTAATATGTTTTCTTTTCATTGTTTAGGCTTGACTGTTTGATAAATTTTGTGATTTATATATTTCGTTAGTAAATGAAGTGATCAAGAACCGGCTGTCAAGTCTGGATCAATTAAGTGAAAATCACCACTAAACCATTAATCTCCGGCAATCCGGCTACTAACCCACAATTAGCAGCTGCTGGGCGTTTGGCTGGATCACCGAAGTTCTAATATATCAAATAAATCTTTATCGAGATTATCTGTTGTGTATATACTATAATATTTAAGACGTTTTATTACATAGGGCCAGTACGTAATTAATAAATATATTAATTCAAATTATATTCCAATATTTTAACTCTAAATAATATATCAAAATTATATAAATCATATATATAAAAAAAGTTATGTTCGTTTTTTCTAAACTTGAAAATAGCAACATATGTTGAGGAACTCAACATATTAAGGCCTCTATTTGCTCAATAATGTTTGTGGTTATCTTTTACATTACAACTAACTATCAATCAAGATTGTAAGGAGACCCAAAGCTTAAGTTATTGTTTTGGACTGCTGATTTAATGTTTTTCCCTTTTACAGTGTAACAATACATTTTTATTTAAAGAACATGATCTATTGAAACAAATATACTTAGGTACCACCTATTTCCATTATTTTTAAACTTATTAATAGTTAAATAATGATAATAATAACAACAAAAGTAAATTTTTAAAAATACACCTTAGTCATATTTTACATAAAATTATTACACCTTTTTTACCTTTTAAAAACAAATGAAAACTGTTTTTACGATGTTTTAATAGCACGTGTTTTAAAATAGCACAGTAAAAGAAAGTTTTAACAATATATTTTCAACTGTTAAGTCATCTAAGTCAGTTTATAAACTTTTTAAACAGTTTTTAAACATAAAGAAAGCTTTATAGTCTGTAATAGTCCTATTTGAAAATGGTCACATATGTTGGGACTTCTTAAGAATGTAATATAAAATTTTTAAAATTGTGTACCCACCCATGCAGTTTTTATTCGATAAAATCTTGACAGTAGCTCAATAAATATTGTAAACCCTTATTATTATGTGGACAAGTTTTATGACTAACCTTGAAGAAAGGGTAGTTGCTTATCCGTGTTAACAATGATTTAAAATTTAAAGTTTATAGGAATGATTAGCATATGCTATGTTTTATAATAGTGACCACGTTATCAATTTGTCATTCCTGAGAACAACAACAAAAGACATATAATCATATTAATTAAAAGTGCATTAAAATTTGATTTTTTATTATTTACATTTCATATCTAATAACCAAGATTGTTGTTGAATGTATTATGTGTGTTAACAGCTATAGACTTACTCAGTGGTAGCACACCTATGACAAACAGTCGATTTCAATGGAGGCTCATCACACCATAACAGGTAATAAATCAGATAGCGAAATTCTCAAATTCAGAAACAATGGATCTTTATTGGCTTACAAATGTCATTATTAAAAAGACCATTCATTTAATTGCCAAACCACTTTAATTTAACCACAGAGTTTCTCGAACAGGTAACTCTTTCATCATTAACAGTGTGAAATTCTATAATAAGCTGTCTGTGTCTCTAAGAATAGAATCTAACTTTACTAGATTTAAAGATAAGATTTTTGTGAGGCTAGTAGATAACCCATATTATTCCATTGGAGACTTATTAGAGTCTTAATATATAATCTAAAATCGGAAATTCGATAACCTAATGTATGACTAAGCCTATTTCATGTTATGTTGATCAACGGCTGATAAATATTCTTGATTCTGGCTCTTTTCTTCATAGAAACATATAGTACAATAGTACATTTTCTAAGGCACTATAAGGCTACATTATAACGAAGTATATCCAAGAATATTTTATAACGAGTCCGTATAAGAAGAGTGTCACCAAGTTAAATGTTCGTTTCCGTAACACAATTACACTGTCAGACAGAGGAAACGGAAATGTTCCCTCTGAAATGCTGCTAGACTTATAACATTTTTATACCACTGCACGTGTATTGGTGGGCGAGTGGGTCAATACGTGGGTTTGTATTGAAAATTTACAAGATTGTTATACAAATTATATTAGTTTGAGATAAGTGATTCTAACTGGTATATTTAGAATTTTATTTACTTTTTTGAAAATATGTTTTACACATTTACCCCTTTGTGTTATAAAAGCATACAGAAGACTGTATACAGTGACGTAAATTTAAACCAATCAAAATTATGAATACTATTAAAATAAATCATTTGTAACCTATTCATTGTTCTTCTCTTATCACGCATTAATCATCATTTTATGGTAACTCAAATTACATCTGCTATAAACTAATGTTAGTCAAAATGTTAATTTACAACTACTATTTGTTCACAGTAAATTATGTCACATACAAAGAGTTGTATACACTAAAGAACAATATCTGCAACTGTTGTTTGGAAAGATAAACTGTAGTTAGCTTTAAAGTTCTCGCAGTATAACAGGCTGTAGATCAAACTTTGTACGAACTCCAGGCAATATCACTGTAGAAACATATCGCCAACTTCCAGAACATGTCTGACTAGCTGTGGAATGAGTAATAAGTTGGAATACATTAAAGTGGGAATTTTCCATAATGTAAACTGGATAAAGGTATATTAATTGGATAAAGGAAAAATAAAGGTAATTCACTGTCGTTTATTTTGAAACAACAATCGGAAATTGTTCCATTCCATATTACTGTATATGGATCATAACAACTGACAATGAATATTAACTTTAAGCATAATTAGCTTTTTTATTCAGTAAAATTGACGTTACACAGTCTAGTTTCATACACTTCATTGATATCAAAGTAATAATGAAATCCAAACAATAATTGCATTGAGATGTGTATGCTAATATATTTGTTAAATTATATTAGTTTTCTAAGCCGTATATTGTACAACACTATACTTACGTTAATCCCTTTTATATACGGTGGGTTCTATGTATCTTTGCCCATGGGGTAGTTGAATTAGATTCAGTCAGACCACGTTGGGAATAAATGGGCAATATACACTAGATTGCCTGTGAGATTGAATTTGTTTTGTTTTAGTTCAAGAGTATGGTTAATAATTTATCCTAAAGTGTATTTAATTAGGCAATTGAATGTTTATATAATTTAATGCTTAAAACGATTTATATAATTAATATCAAGATTATTTTAGTTCAAACAGAATTATGTATTCATGCTTGTAGCTGTATATAAGACACGTAATGTCCCTTTAATGAAACGTACATTATAATTTAATCAAAATTTATAATATAGGACTGTGTTTGTGTCCTGATTTATAAAAATGTTATATATTTATAAAATGACAAGAGTAGTGGCTATTAATAAATAGCTCTTTCTGAGGAATAATTGAACTCAGTTAGTAACAATAACTACACTCGTACATCTACACTCATCAAAACCATTCGCCTCTCATATTCACCCACATATTGACTATCGGCTTCTTACCAATGAGTAATGAAAAAATTTGAAGTTTTTTGTACTCTTCTGTTAAAAATAATTTAAATTATTACAGGGTTTGTATATAATATTTATTAGTGCTGGTTATAATATAACATTCCTATCAAATATACAATGAGGATCAGCATGAATAAAATAGCAGGATATAATACCATAAATAAAATTATTCAAGTAAAATTAGTTACTTGAACAATTTTAATGAACTATAAATAAAAAACTAGATCGTATTATATTTTATTTATTAAGACTGCAGTGACGTCACATATTACATGTTCCTGGCTTGCAGCAACCAGTTCGGCCACATTAAGTTCTTTCAATCTGAATATAAAATAAATACTACCATCAGGAACCCTCTATGACAAAGATAAAACATGAGTTAGTGATATTGATATGGTTCGAAAATGAAAAACCCTGTCCGGTTCAAGACTTCTCATTGAAATGTGTTTACAAATGTTCATAAATCCACTCAGCCACCCACCCTTACCGTTCATTGGCATCCACTCACCTGCCCACCCTTACACGTACAGTGGTCTCCATTCACCCACCCACCCTTACACGCACAGTGGTATAGGCCCACACGCCCACCCTTATACATACAGTGGTGTTACGGGCTGTGGTATAACCCACCCACCCTTACACGTACAGTGGTATCCACTCACTCACCCACCTTACACGTACAGTAGAATCCACTCACCCACCCACCTTTATACGTAGAGTGGTATCCACTCACCCACCCACCCATACAAGTACATTGGTATTGACCTACCCGCCCACCCCTACACGTACAGCGGTAACAACTCACCCGCCCACCCTTACACTTACAGTAGTATCCACTCACCCTAACACCCTTACACGTACAGTGGAATCCACTCACCCATCCACCCTTATACATACAGTGATATCCACTCACCTGCCCACCCTTACATGTATATTGGTATTGACCCAACCACCCACCCTTACACGTACAGTGGTATCCGCTCACCCGCCCACCCTTACACGTACATTGGTATTGACCCACCCGCCCACCCTTACACGTACATTGGTATCCACTCACCCACCTACTCTTACACGTACAGTGGTATCCACTCACCCACCCACCCTTATACGTACAGTGGTGTTGACCCACTCGTCCACTCTTACACGTATATTGGTATGATTTCAAAATAATTTGTATTATTTTAATTATTTATATTATGAAAATTACATTGGAATTACATATGGTTACTATTATGATATTTATCAGTTTAAAACAACTTTAAATATAGTAGTTTATGAAATTATAGTATCAGAAGTATAAATATTTACATTATTTCCACAAACAAAAGTGTTTGCTGCTACTGAATCAATATACATGTAATAAAGGTACTGAATGAAATTACGTGAAGAAATGATAATTATTTTAATGTAATTTAAAAGTAAATTGTAACCATGTTTTGTTTCTGGAGGCAGAATTCTAAAAACAATATGAAAATATGTAATGTTTTATTCATAGCACGTGCTGAGGGCTGTGTATCGCAATGTCCTCCTTATATTGGCTGACTTGTTTTTCGTTGACTAAATTCGATAATATTCAGGTAATAAAGAAATGTAATTATACAGTAGGACATCTTTATATATTAGAAAGCAAACCGATCATCCATAGCAAGTACTTTCGACATTTATGACGAAGAAGTATTACACGCTATCAATAAATAAAGTTTATGTTATTTTATTTGTTTATATTTTAATTACTCAAAACACAAAATAAAGAATTTTAAAATATTTTTATGTACTAGGCCTAATAAAAAATGTCAGTTTTAAAGTATCTTATATAATAATGATGTTTGAAAACTTTATTTTTAACATTTTCAAAAGGTTTTGCCTATTTTCTTCAAAATAACCTAATAAAACTAACTTGAGATGTTCGCTATGATTTTATTGCTACACCTTTTTTAACTCTAACTCGTTATTGTTTTAATTAAATAAATTTCATAAACACTAGATTTTCATTTTTTTATCGGAAATAATATAATAATTTTGCAAACAACTACAGGACAAAACAAACTTAATTTTCGTAACAAACTTGTTAATTTTGTTTTTGCATGAGTTATGAAATGTAGTACGAGTAATTATTTATTGTTTTGATATTTCCTTTAGCCTGGATATTTTTTAAATTTCCATACTAAAATTAATCACCATATTGCCCATACACTCTGTGCTCTTATTTTATTAATATTATTCACATTTGACACGCCAATATAGCTTGTGCGTATTTTAAGGTGAATATGAATATTTACAGAAGAGTATGATGAATGTGGATGACCTCTGTAGTCTGGTTCATAAGTGTGGTTGACTGTTCCTTGAGCTATTTAATATTTGTTTTCTTCCCCACACAACATCCAGACTCTGAATACCAACCTACACAGACAGGTCAGACTTGTCTGGTAGAGCCCATGTCGATGACAATCATTGAGAGGACGTCATGTCATTATTAAGACAACCAGCAACAGATCCTATCGCCTTCAATCTCCAAAACACGTTGTCCTGTAGGTATTTTTTCAGTAAAATGGCATTAATGAAGTAACATTAACAATTAGAGCTAATATGTTAAATATATAATTACCTAAGGAACTGGCAGAAATATTATTAATGTAATTGGTTCAGAACAATCAGGAGATTGCAAGTGTCCATAAAATATTCTTAATATTACGATTTGTTATAGTAATACTTTGCTTAAACACATCACCAGTTATGTTGTTAGCAGCCTATGCAGGGTAGAATCCATTTTCTTGCTTTTTTAATTCTATAGTTTTAAGGTACATTATGAAGTCATAGTATGGTTAATTTAGACAAGGATCTTTTTTAACGTCTTTCAGAAAGCACTTACATTAAACAACAAAATTTTTTGAGAACAAAATAATGTTTCACAAACATATTAGAACTAATTATCTTGCTATGCAGAAGATTTCAAAATAATTTCAAAACTACCTTGACCTAAATTAGCCTCCCTCCTGAACTGTAATAACATCATCAACTTCCTTTGAAGTCTACTTCTGAAGTTGTAAAGTACAGTAAGCAAACATGTAAGTGTAAAAAATGCAAAATGTATTCCCATATAGCTGTCACACTGATGATCCAATAACTTTTTTTAATTGTAAGGTTCGAATTATTAAAGTTAATTTTATGAAAGGTATCATAAGTACAATCAATACAACAATACCAAATTTAGATTTATTTTCGAGAGAAATCATAATTCTCTGTCTAGGCCTAAGTATTCATTATATATAATACAATAGTTATGTCCACTAAAAAAAAAAAAAAAAATAAAAAAATAAAAATACTCATCTGTGATGCATTTATCACTATAATAGCCACTTAGTAATAACAATGTCAGCACTAGTAGCGCAGTGTTGTAACCCAGCTGCTTGGGGACAAAGTATTGTGGAGTTTGTAGGCAATAGATTCTATGCTCGGTCCTCTTATACCGACAAGGCGTCCGCTCAATGGTTGCCATCGACGTTGACACTAAAAGGGAAGTTTGGGGCGTTCATGTTGAGTGCCGGTCAGGGTCCGGATGTTGCGTAGGGAGGAGAGGTAAGTATATAGCTTGTCAAATAGCTAAAAATCAGATCAATACTACGTCGCTCAGATTCCACGTAGAGCTGTAGGTCTCTTAGTTTCCCTGGTTATTGGGCTATTAATGAATACTCATTCATCTACACTCATTACACCCCCTCATACTCGATAATATCCCTACGATTGGCTTCGTGGTATTGGATACTGGCAAAGTATATTGTAATGACATTAGGTAAAGTTTTATCTATTACAAACTATGATCAAAATGTACCACTAACTGCAAACCACTCACCCATGGTACTTGTTGAAACTCATGGCCACTGTTCAACAGACCGTTTATTTTCCTATTATACATTATTCACCAGTCCATCATGTGGTTCCCATGGGTTGGAATCAACTGGTAACCGAGCAGTTATTCTTAATTATTGTAATCCATTATTAGCGATGTGCTACAATACACAGCTATCAAATAGAAGAATTAAGAATTTTTTGCGGGCTTTTAATTTATTACCATACAGTTCATAAAAGTATGAATGCGGTTAGTTTCTTGTTTATTATGGAAAATTTATAACTTAATGACAGCTGTAAACTATCAACATTTAAAATATTATAAAAAGAAAAAGGGTTAAAAATCATTACCTTTTCTAAGTAAAATTTTAAAATTTGCTTTTTAAAAATGATTGCATTTGAAGAATATAATTATTTTTCACAAGCGTTTAAAAATCTATTTCAACAATAAGTTTTTCTGTTAAAGATATCTTAATGTGCAAGGTCACATTAGAGTAGGTTTATACTCAACAGACAAACCTTTGACCAATTTTTAAATTATATTTAAAATCTTTTATATCTTTGAGGTTAAATCTATCAACCTCATATATCTTTGTATAGGCATAACAAAATATTTTTTTCAAAAGGATACTGTTGGGCAAGCCTATCCCTAAAAGTATACAATTAAGTATACAATTTCAAGTGAATATATTTGACGCTTTCTATTTTTTCATTACTCTTTTACCTGGTTTACTGTACTATTTCAGCACTTTACCAAATGGCATTGAGAAAATCTTACACTGAATCTACTTGCTTATCTTTTAATATTCGTTTGAAAGTAGTTAGGTTATGTTCCAGTGTCAGGTTATTTAGTAGGTTATTTTACAGTTTAATACCATTGTGTAGAAGGATGTTCTATGTTTTGGGATAACCAGATTAAGTCTGTTACAAAGACTGTATGTATGTGGAGGTTGAGAAACGATGAAATAGAGATGTGGTTTTGTTTTAAAGAACAACAAAGTTTTCAAAGTAGATATGGATGGGGAAGTTAAAAATATTTTGTTGCTTAAAAGTGAACTGCATGATATATATATATATATATATATATATATATATATATATATATATATATATATATCATTTTTCAGTTTAAAAATTTTTCGGGTGGCTTGGTTTTAAAGTATGAAAAATGCGTTTTTTCTGACTGACTGAGCTCCCAAACTGGAATGCCATAAGATAAGTGCGTATATATGACTCCGTAAAAACAGTCAGTAGAAGATATATTTAGCTTATCAGAGACAACCTCAATAATATAAAGATTCCCGAGCTGATGGATCTTAAGATTGTAGTCAAATGGTCGTAAACATGTACATTTTTATCAATTACAACTCCTAGGAATATTACACTGTCAGAAGAGTGTAGATCTTTTTCATTGATTTCAAAGGACAGTTCAACATCTTGCTTGTTTCGTATGGAATACTGCAATAAATTTGTTTTGTTCGTTTTAACATGGAGACGATTTTCACCAAACCACTGTATGAGGCAATTAACTTTAATAAAAAGCTCTGTTTCAACAACTCTCTACAGGGTACCACCACCGTCAAGGTGGTGTCATCGGCAAAAAGACACAAGTTTGTATTGGTAAAAGCAAAACTGATGTGAATATATGTAAAACTTAAAGTGGTTTATATACCTGCATTCAAGTAATCCAAGTCGTTGCTTCTGCAACCGGTTTCAACTCATCATGAGAGTCATCTTCAGGCCGTACAAGGATGTAATAAAATGTGATCACTTCATATAAAGGTCGTCACGAACACATAACGAATACGGACACTACGAATATACGAACACATAACAAAACACTTAAAAACGTTGACATTAATTAACAACTAAAAATTCGCGACGCGTGCCGGGCTGGAGCGTAGTCTAGATGTTCGGACTAGATGTTGGAGCAAAACTTTTATGATTGTCATAATTATTTAATGCTTACATACATATTGCTCTTAACTAATTAATGTACATTCTTAATATTATTTGTGTACACGAGAGAACAATCACAATAGCATAGCAAATCTCAGAGCTATGAAAAAGCCTTTTTTCTAAAATCTCTTATATTTTTCTCTATACTTATCTGGCATTTTATGTTATATGAATACTTCGGCATACGAGATACATGAAATTGTAATTTTTTTCTACAGATTATTTAATTACTTGTTGA
>JAQJVL010007767.1:0-22462 GCA_035578905.1 Stictocephala bisonia
ATACCTAAAAACTCCCATGGTGTATTTTACAAAAAAACGGTTCCAATAAAGTCAATGACGCATAAAAATATTACTTTGTTAGTATAAATACTGTTTCTTTTGTTAGGAATATTTTATTTGCTTCAAAAGGGATTTAAAACTGACTTTACTGTACCTACATAACAGTATACTATTTAATTTTGTTTATGTTAAGGAAATTTTATCAATATTCTTTAAATGATAATTATATAATTTTACCCTAAAGAAGATGATACTGGATTTAGAAAATTCCAAAAACTCAAGATCGGCTGTGGTGCAATTTTCCTCTAACCTAAAATTGGTTTTACTTCAACATTTTTTATGTTTAATTTTCACTACTACTAACCCATTTAGATTAAATTATTTAATTGAATGCTCATTGACATATTATAACCAATAAATAAAAATATTCGGACCATAGCTAAATTTTACTTTCGTTAATTATGTTTTTTAATTTTTTAATAATTAATTATTATAAATACGCTGATCATATAGATATGGGTTAGTGTGAGAGTGAATGAGTGATGAGTGTAGATGAATAAATGTAGTGATTGAACAAATAATTGTGGTAATCGACATGTGCCATCGAGTACTGTTAACCTATATTTATGTTATAAAAGTTACTATTATATTTACACTACTGCGTGAAATCAAGAGGAATGTTATATAATGATTCTCCAAACACTCTAATTTAATGATAAAAATGTAATAAGAGTTGCACTTCAACTACAATATTTATGCTCTTTGAATCGTTAAGTAACCGTGCTTTCATTTGTTGATATTTATGTCTGTTTTCCTTATGGACTAAATCAACCAATGTATTTTAACAGGTTTCCTCTATGTAAACATTTACTTGAAAAATTATTTTTTTTGTGTTAAAATTATTATTAGTCTCGTCTTAATGCCTACTGAGAAACCAATAGTCACTTTAGAAAAACTGTAAACACAAGGAATAATTAATAAATTTATCATAAATAACTTCAAAATTTTAAGAGTAAAACTAAGTTTGACAATGATAAAAATACTTAATTACTGATAAAGGCCTTACACTAACGTAAAAGTAGCAAGAAAATTGTGAAATACGTTTTAGTAATTAACTTTAATAACGTTTTTATATTTATAAGTTTTGTAAATCTACACCTATAAATGGCAAATACCACTGACTCACTCACTCATGGCTGTAACTAAAAACGTACTAATCCTACGAGGCTAAAATTTTGTAGAGTCAAAGGTCTTATGTTGTAGATTTGCAATAAGAAGGTATTTTGAAAAATTCGTAGTAAATCAAAGATGATAGCCTTTTTAGTGCCAAACATTTTAAATGCCAAAAACAGCGTTTCTCTAATTGGACTGTAGCTGCTAAGTAAACGGTTCTACAGCAAAACTAGCAGCATTTTCTGAATCTGATTTGAGACGATCTACAACTTTAATCCTATAACTTTTTTCTCTATCTCACCTCCTTCCCACCTTACCTTACCTACAAATACGTAATGCCCCCGTACGTGTATAGGTGGGCGGGTGGGTTAATACCACCGTACGTGTATGGGTGGTTGGGTGGGTTAATGCCACCTTACGTGTATGGTTTGGGTGGGTGGGTTAATGCCACCGTAAGTGTATGGGTAGACGAGTGGGTTAATACCACCGTACGTTAAAACAAATTTTGTTTAACAATCTTCGAAGCGCCTGTGCTATTTGTGATACAATTCCCGCAATACATGTCTGTACCTGAATCACGGTTCAGCGCCGTCACATATTGTAAATACGATCATATACAAGAAAGAAACAAGTGGTCACATTCAATTATTAGTGAGCTAAACGTGTTTCTCCAGTTTTCCATGGGGATACAGGGCCAGCACCTTGTCAGTCCCTCCATTTATTAGCACAAGTCCTCAAAAATAAACGTAGTATATATTGCTACAAATGTATTAATATTTAAGTAGATAAAATATATGCATAACTGTCACTGACCCCCGTTTCTTTCTTATCTGTGTCACATATAGAATCGAACTGGTGATTTCTACTAGTTAGTTAGGTAGAGCTAGATTTTCAATTTGTGTGTGTAAATGAAATTGGTTAATTAAGGTTTCTAAGAGTAGACTTGCAGATTTTTATAGACTGTGAAACTTTGTTATCTAGAAGAACATAGTGTATTCAATAGGAAAATATACAATTTAATATGAACACATGTATAGCCAGGTCATAGGAGTACACGATATTTCAGTAATTTAGAGTCAATTACCGTACTTTGCGCCCTCTAAAAGTAGACTTACAGAATTTTCTAGACAGTGAAACTTTGTTATCTAAGAAAACAAACTGTTTTCAATCGTAAAATTAACAATTTAGTTTTAAAGCATGCATACCCAAATCAAAGGACATGGCTAAACATGGCTAGAAACACAATATTTGATTGATTCAGAGTCAAATATAGTACTTTGTGCCCTCTAAAATTAGACTTACAGATATCTCTAGACTTTGAAACTCTTTTATCCAAGAGAACAATCTGAGTTTAATCGGAAAATTTATAATTTAATTTGACCAAATGCATAGCCAGTTCACAGAACATTGCTAAATATAGCGATAATCCCGATATTTCACTGATTCAGAGTCAACTACAGTAATATATAATATATAAAAGCCTCATCACTATTTCTCCAAAACTATTCGTCCAACTCACTTGACATTTTTTTACATCTTAGCCTCTAGAGGCTCACTTAGAAAGGATTATCTTCCCTGACCTTAGGCCTCCAAAATGTCTATGGTATTCTTATTGATTTATATTAATTGATTGATTTATTTGATTAACAGCTCTTAAATAAAAACAAATTGAATAAATATGTAATACCATAAACTTTTAAAATTAAAAATTATTGAGTTAATTAGTATATTATTCATAATATCAGCATATACTATGCAACATTGGATAGTTTAATAAATAATTTTTTTTTTAATAAAGTATTTAGTTTGATTTACTTTAGGTATTTTTTTCTGATGTAATAATGTTCGTGAATTATGAATTATTGGAATTTTTACTTATATTTTGATTTCAAGTCTTCAAACTCAATATTTTGAAAGGTGAAGCAGGTGGGTTCAGTTAGTGTCTGTATATTCGAATTTTAATAAAACAAGGAGATTTTCATAGATATTTGCACATCGTTGAGATTTGGGTACTTACATTTTGGATTTTCTTTAAAGTGTCACTCTTATGGTTGGATTGTATCGTTTCTCTCAGTTTGATCGTTACATTAATTTAAGAATGTGAAATCTTTCCTAAAATATAATTCTAGTTATTGAAAAGTTATTATATATATTGTAGTAGTAGTGTGTCTTTAAAATATTGATATTTGAAGTCCTGTGTATTAAAACTATTAAACTATTCAATTAAAGTTCAAAAAATCAAATATTCTGACAGTACAATTGGTTTTGAAAGCTCGAACTTTTGCAATGAATGAAAAGCTCCGAGTAATTTCTGGAGTTTTCTCATTAAAAACTCAACATTCAACTGTAGTTCCATCAAAAAATAACTACAGTTTAACAATTTCCATTATTTTTTAAGTCAATTTTAAATTGTTTTATGTAAAAAACAAATAACAGTTTTACTAGACATTGTTGTTCTATAACCTAAGCAGTACATTGAGTTCAAAAATATTTATACCGAATGTTTATACTCGTATAAACTAAGACATAGCTACATTTAAGCAGATTTTAGAAACATCGAAATAAGTTGGTCTGTGGCGGCCAGTTGGTGCAGCAGGACTATTGTTATTGTCCCACATTTTATAAGTTTTTCTTGAATTTGTCATTAATTATTTGGAAAAACATATTAATTTTTGAGTAAAATTAAGTTCAGGAAGAAATGGCAACAAATATGAGTGAAATGTGTGGCAACTGCGAGCAGAAATTAACAAAACGGGGAGACTACGCCTTATGCTCGGTATGTAAACAAGGATTACATTTAGACATTTGTAGTATAAGGAAACAAACTTGGAGGTCGTTAGGAGTTAATCAGTCATCCTGGACCTGTGGAAAATGTAGGAAAGCTAAAAAGAGCTCTACCGAGGAACCGGAGGAGGAAAATAACCCCGATGACGAATTTGAGGTTAGTAATAGTGAAGTACAGAAGACCATCTTATCTAAGATAAACAGTTTAATGGGCATCAAAGGACAACTGGATAGCATTGAAAACTCAATTAAATTCCTAGCTGAAAAATATGACAGCCTTATAGCGGAACTGGAGCAAGTGCGTGCAGAAAATAAAGTGCTTAAGGCAGAGGTACAAGAACTAAAAACTAAAGAGAAGTCTAATCACGACCTAACTGAAAAGCTGACTGTAGAATTAGCTGACCTGGACCAGTATAGTCGTAGGTTCAACTTAGAAATACAGGGTCTAAAGACTGAGTGTGATAAAGATAGTGAGAAGGTAGAGGAAGTTCTTCAAAAGGTGGCCAGTAACATCAAGGTGCCGTTTGACCTGCAAACTATCCACCAAGCACACAGACTTCAACCCAGGAATGATGGCAAGCCAGCAACAATCATCGTGCAATTCTTCTCCAAATCTGAAAGAGACCAATGGCTGCAGTGTGGCAGAAGGGCTAAACTGGAAGGAGTTTATTTTAATGAGAATCTCTGCCCATACTACAGACTGTTACTGAAGGAGACCAAAATAAGAGCCAAAACACATGATTATAAATTTTTATGGTTCAGGGGCGGAAAAATCCTGGTGAGGAAGGGAGAAAATGACAAAAACATTCTAGTTATTAAAAGTAAAGAGGACTTAAAAAAGATAAAATGAGTAGAGTAGCATGGTAAACAAAGTAAAAGAAATCTACCCTGTTATAGGGTTAGAGAACGTATATTTTCTCATCTTCCCCTACACCGGGATTTCTTATCTGTTCTACCTTCATATTTTCAATGCTGGCCTATTTTTTAAGGGTGGTGGTTCAATAGATTTACCTCTGCACAATTTTAAATATTTATTTACAAGGTTAGGCTATATTATCTATAGGCCTAAGTATTTATTCTCAGAGGTAAGCCTAGTTAAGTGTTCATTGGTTTCTTTTCTCAATGTCTATTGTTTATCACTTTCGTATTTGCATGGCTCAAAGCATTTATTTATTGTTACACTGATCGCTATATTTTATGCCCTATTATTTTTTCATAAAGTCTATTATGCATGGTTGTCAAATTTATATAGATTTTATTCATTGTTATATTCTTTCATAGTTCATTATTTATTCTTTTTGAATGTCCTGTTCCAAGGGTATTTATTTCTAATAATAGGCTACTTAAGTTACACACTGTTATTTTTCCAACATTTTACTATCTGTTATTTTTGTTTCTGCATGGTTATCAATATTTATTTGTTATAGCTTATAGTGTTTGTTTATTGTTGTCTTGTTTTGGAGATTATTACTTGTTATTTTTGAACTTACAATGTTATAATTATTTATTTGTTAAGTTAGGCTATATTAGGCTAATATCGTTCTTTTGTATCAAGGTTTATTGCTGGTGTTCTTATTGGATTAGATTTAGATATTTATATGTTTCACTAGGCTATATGGTATCAGATTGCATATATAGATTAAAGTTAGGATTAGGAATAGCAATTCAAATAATATGACCCCAGATTTAATAGATAGTAGACTGTTTTTTGACACATACCAAAGTTTTGACGAATGGTGCAAAAGCGTAAAATATTTGGATAATAGGTGTAGTATAGAAATAGTTTACCTTAACATAAGATCAATTAGAAAGCACTGGGATAATTTGAAAATACAATTAGCAATAGGTAATGTTACTGTTGATCTACTGATTTTATCTGAGGTGTCCTGTGACCTAAACGAAATAGCTGTATTTAATTTGGAAAATTTCACAAAAATTGTTAAACTAAGGGAAAACAAAGACGGAGGGGGCCTAGTTATGTATGTAAATAATAAAACTTTGAACTTTACTCCTACAGATTTGCATGAAATTGCAACGTATGAACACATAACTGGAGAGCTGGAGATAATTGGGTCCAGAAGCCGAGGCAAACTTGGAATCCACGCAGTGTATAGACCCCACCTCCTCTAGCGGATTTCCCCTTCCTCAAGCTATTCAGGAATTTGAAACTACTTTACAAGCATTAAACTCATATAAAAATTTAATATTCATTGGAGATACTAACATAAACAGTAAAGATAAAGACATTTTAAATGTACATAGATATGAAGCTGTTCTAGCAGTATGGTATATGGTATGGAAAGAGCAATTTGGGATTACACCAGAGAAGAAATTAGACTGGATACTGTTGTAAAATCATGCATTGATCATATTTATTACAAGTTTGATAGGCCTATTGAAAATATTTTTTCTGGTGTTATAAAAACAAAGATCTCAGACCACTATCCTATAATTGCTAGAATTGTAATGGAGGAAGGAGGAAAAGGAGACGCAGAGGTAGAAAAATTTGAAAAAATAAATGAATCGCTGCTTAAAGAGAGATTGTTACGAGACAACTTGGATTTAATTGCAGAAAACAATGTTAACAGAGGGTTTGAAGAGTTAATTAGGAAATTTAGACTCAATTATGAAAAATGTAAAGTAACAATCACTAAGAAAGGTCGTGGGGAAACTGGGCAAAGCCAAAAGTCAAATATTTTGAAAAAAGAATGGATGACACATAGAATTTTGCAATTAATCAAGGAAAGGGATAGAATTTTTCATCTTTGGAAAGGGGACTCCTCAAATCAAGGACACAGAAACTTGTATAAATGACTTAGAAACAAAGTAAACAGTGAAATAAGATATAACAAAAATAATTTTTATAAGCAATTGTTTGAAAAGAATAAATATGATGCAAAAAAAGTATGGCAAAATGTGAATAATTTACTTGGTAGAGAGAAAAAAGGTAATATTGACAGGACAGTTGAAACAGCTATGGGAAAACTTATCAGTAAAAATCAAATAACTAATGGCTTTGCTCAGTATTTTGTTGAAGGAGTAGAGTTTTTAAAACATACATGCAATTTCAATCAAAATCATGATATTATGCTCACTGAGAATAATTTGAGATCTCAAAATAAAAAGCCTGAATATTTTCTACAAATACCGAAAGCTACCAAGGACATAATTTTGATTATAATTAAAAAAATGAATAAAGACAAGGCACCTGGTGTTGATCAAATTAGAATGAAAGATTTACAGCTGATTGCGGATATAATAGCAGAGCCTTTGGCCAGACTAATAAATAAATCAATAACTGAGGGTATATTTCCAGAATGTTTGAAAAAGGCAGTAATTAGACCAATACATAAAAGCAAAAGCAAGAAAGAATTTTATAATTATAGACCAGTGGCTATTCTTAGTAGTATTGATAAGATATTTGAAAAATATGTATCAGAAGTCCTGAATAAATACCTGATGGAAAATAATATCCTAAATCGCAGGCAGTTTGGTTTTAGAAAAAAGCTCAATACCCAGCTTGCCTTGGAGGAATTTGCAAATGAAGCAAATGAAGTGATGGATTCTAAAAGTCATGGATTGGGCCTATTTATTGACTTCTCCAAGGCGTTTGACACTGTTGAGCATAAACTAATTTGTAAAGCGTTGGAGAGGATAGGTGTGAGGGGTCCCTATCTAAATTGGTTTAAGAGTTACTTACATAATAGAACATTTGTAGTAAAGTTATTTAACAATTTCAGTGATGAAAAATATATTAATTATGGAGTACCCCAGGGTAGCCAGCTTGGACCGACATTATTTATCATATATCTAAATTAAATACTGAGTCAAATGAAGAACTGTCAGATATGGGCCTATGCAGATGATATTTTGTTATTAGCAGTGAACAGAGATTTAAATATAGCTGAAAGACATTTACAAGATGATTTTAAAACTTTTACCAAGTGGGCTCATGATAATGGTTTGGTGATAAACAGTAAAAAAACCTGCATAATGCATTTCTGTCCAAAAAACTTGAAATTTGATAACAACATCAAAATTGCATATCATAATTGCAAATGTCTACACAACATAGAAAACTGTAACTGTGAAAACATAACGATGGTGGAGAAGACAAAATATTTGGGTCTAACGGTTGACATTAGATTGACATGGAAGGATCATGTGTCCACGTTACATAAAAAACTTAATCCATGTGTAGATGTATAGATTAAAAAATAAAGTAAACCAAAAGGTTAAAATTAGTGTTTATAAGGCACTTATTGAGTCAAATATGATGTATGGTGTTTCGGTATGGGGGACAGCAGCAGAATGTCATCTTAATTCAATAACTATACTTCAAAAAAGAGTTTTGAAGACTCTCTTTAAAAGCAATATTGGTCCCAACCTAGGCATAGATGAGAATAATGAGTTTATTTACATGGGCCTATTAACAGCTAAAGGTCTTTACATACTTAATATGTTAATTAAATACTTTGGAGAGAGTGAATATAAGATACCGTACAGTAGAACATTTAACACAAAGAGAGTGATTAAATATGTAACTCCAACTCCTCGTACACAGTATGGTAAAAGATTGCCAAAATATACTGTTCCCCATTTATTCAATCAGCTACCAAATAATATTGAAGAAGTTAGCAGCATGAAGTATTATAAGGAAAAAGTTAGGCTATGGCTATCTGAGACTACTCTGTTGATGTGAGACTAACTAGAAACTTACCTGAACCGATATCCACTAGAACGGATAGTGACCATAAACAACAAAACACATTATCACTATTACTTCACTATTACTGCACTATTCACTGCACTATTACTTCACTATCACTTCACTGTCACTAATGATTAAGTACAAACAAACACATACAAACACTGGTTAAAACACAATTTACAACACAAGACACTGTGACAATACTTACTCCACACATCAGTCACTAATGCTAACTACTTGACAAATAAACAGGTATATAATAGAACCCATACAGCACTGCAAATCACAGACACTGAGACATAGGACTAGCTTGAAAGACAATGATCATATACCTTGTACACTGTTGGTAACTATAAACATACACGGTATTCAAGTAAATAATATAAATATTGACTCATAGGGTAAAGAAACACACCAAAAGTAAAACTATGATTGGGTGAGTAAAAGGTAACCTCTTTGACGTTTTGAGGTTATGTTGCTGTTGTGATATAGGGCTTGTTTACCTTTCTCCTTGAGGTGGACAGACGGTCCAAAGACGTCTGGAGACAGGCACAGAGATATGACTTCTTTTTCCATGCATATATCTTGATGAGTTATCTGTTTTCTATGCATTGATTGGGTGATAAGCACAGGATATATGTAGGGAATAGTTTATTAATTTATTGTTACTGTTAACTATGTTTGCTCGCCTTGTATTACTAAATTACTAATAGTATATTATTTATTGTTATTGGTTATTAATAATTTATTTATATCATATGTTACTTTATTATTGCTAGGTATTTATTTGCAGCAGGATAGATCTGCAGTTGCTTGTAAAGAGAAAATTATGATAAGTTGCCTGCCCCTGAACCGCCACAGTAATTAAAATTGTTACAAATTCCAATACTGTATATTTCAAGAGTAAGAAATGGACCCCACCGACAAGTTTTTTGTAACTTGGTGGGACCAAACAATTGTAAACAAATTGTTAATAAATAATTAAAAAATAATAAAAAAAAAATAATAAGTAAATAAAAAGGTGACTACCACGATAAAGTAAATAATGAAACTTATGTTAAGTCGCTTTGAGAAAATTTGTGCCAAATTTACTTCCTAATTTGAAGTGGACAATTTGAAGAATACAACTTAAAAAGGGGTTAAAAGTAAAGCGTACCTTTCTGAATTTGGTTGTGTATCTCAGAGAAAATCACTTTGATATGTACCTTTATAATAAATTCATTAAATTATTAAAATAAAGTTGTCCATATTTATTATTTTTCAGTATTATTTATTACTGTATTTTAGTACAAGTTCTTCTTCATTATTAACAGCTTTATTAATGCTTTTAACACCACAATTTAATGTACTATTAACCATTTACTATACATATTTTTGTTTATTTACAATAATATTTATGTTTGTATTTTCCCTTACACAGTCCCTTGCTATGGTGTTAAGAGTATTTTTAACACTACAACAAAAAAACTAATATATTTATTTAAAATCAACGTTTTTAATTTAACTCGAATTGCCGCAGCTTATAATAAAATGAAAGTACAGTACATCTCTATGAACAAATAACAGAATCAAAATGAGTTTTAGAATAAAAATAATGGTAATACTGTTAGAAGCATATAATTTACATGTACCAAAGACTACTAATATCGAAAAAAACAGAAAGGAAATAAAACAAAACTAAGGATAAATAAACAAACTTCACGTGAGACCAACTCAAAGTATATTCCAGTAGATTTTCTACAAACAATCCCCTGCTCGGTAAAATGTTTGCCGTTCAATCGTTGGTGTTTGACCACTTCTCCAGCCTTTTACGATCCTCAGGATTTTACCTCACAAACTAAATTCAGTTTTAACCGTCAGCGAAGTGTAATTACTAAACTATAAAAACCCGGAAAGTTTTTTAAAAATCACAATTTTTGGCAAAACAAAAGTTACTTAAGTAACCTGCCGTTACAACAAAAGTATTTGTGTTTTACTTTAGTCTATTTATTAGCACTAATAAAATATTAAGTTATGTATATAAATTAAATATACCTAAAAACTCCCATGGTGTATTTTACAAAAAAACGGTTCCAATAAAGTCAATGACGCATAAAAATATTACTTTGTTAGTATAAATACTGTTTCTTTTGTTAGGAATATTTTATTTGCTTCAAAAGGGATTTAAAACTGACTTTACTGTACCTACATAACAGTATACTATTTAATTTTGTTTATGTTAAGGAAATTTTATCAATATTCTTTAAATGATAATTATATAATTTTACCCTAAAGAAGATGATACTGGATTTAGAAAATTCCAAAAACTCAAGATCGGCTGTGGTGCAATTTTCCTCTAACCTAAAATTGGTTTTACTTCAACATTTTTTATGTTTAATTTTCACTACTACTAACCCATTTAGATTAAATTATTTAATTGAATGCTCATTGACATATTATAACCAATAAATAAAAATATTCGGACCATAGCTAAATTTTACTTTCGTTAATTATGTTTTTTAATTTTTTAATAATTAATTATTATAAATACGCTGATCATATAGATATGGGTTAGTATGAGAGTGAATGAGTGATGAGTGTAGATGAATAAATGTAGTGATTGAACAAATAATTGTGGTAATCGACATGTGCCATCGAGTACTGTTAACCTATATTTATGTTATAAAAGTTACTATTATATTTACACTACTGCGTGAAATCAAGAGGAATGTTATATAATGATTCTCCAAACACTCTAATTTAATGATAAAAATGTAATAAGAGTTGCACTTCAACTACAATATTTATGCTCTTTGAATCGTTAAGTAACCGTGCTTTCATTTGTTGATATTTATGTCTGTTTTCCTTATGGACTAAATCAACCAATGTATTTTAACAGGTTTCCTCTATGTAAACATTTACTTGAAAAATTATTTTTTTTGTGTTAAAATTATTATTAGTCTCGTCTTAATGCCTACTGAGAAACCAATAGTCACTTTAGAAAAACTGTAAACACAAGGAATAATTAATAAATTTATCATAAATAACTTCAAAATTTTAAGAGTAAAACTAAGTTTGACAATGATAAAAATACTTAATTACTGATAAAGGCCTTACACTAACGTAAAAGTAGCAAGAAAATTGTGAAATACGTTTTAGTAATTAACTTTAATAACGTTTTTATATTTATAAGTTTTGTAAATCTACACCTATAAATGGCAAATACCACTGACTCACTCACTCATGGCTGTAACTAAAAACGTACTAATCCTACGAGGCTAAAATTTTGTAGAGTCAAAGGTCTTATGTTGTAGATTTGCAATAAGAAGGTATTTTGAAAAATTCGTAGTAAATCAAAGATGATAGCCTTTTTAGTGCCAAACATTTTAAATGCCAAAAACAGCGTTTCTCTAATTGGACTGTAGCTGCTAAGTAAACGGTTCTACAGCAAAACTAGCAGCATTTTCTGAATCTGATTTGAGACGATCTACAACTTTAATCCTATAACTTTTTTCTCTATCTCACCTCCTTCCCACCTTACCTTACCTACAAATACGTAATGCCCCCGTACGTGTATAGGTGGGCGGGTGGGTTAATACCACCGTACGTGTATGGGTGGTTGGGTGGGTTAATGCCACCTTACGTGTATGGTTTGGGTGGGTGGGTTAATGCCACCGTAAGTGTATGGGTAGACGAGTGGGTTAATACCACCGTACGTTAAAACAAATTTTGTTTAACAATCTTCGAAGCGCCTGTGCTATTTGTGATACAATTCCCGCAATACATGTCTGTACCTGAATCACGGTTCAGCGCCGTCACATATTGTAAATACGATCATATACAAGAAAGAAACAAGTGGTCACATTCAATTATTAGTGAGCTAAACGTGTTTCTCCAGTTTTCCATGGGGATACAGGGCCAGCACCTTGTCAGTCCCTCCCTTTATTAGCACAAGTCCTCAAAAATAAACGTAGTATATATTGCTACAAATGTATTAATATTTAAGTAGATAAAATATATGCATAACTGTCACTGACCCCGTTTCTTTCTTATCTGTGTCACATATAGAATCGAACTGGTGATTTCTACTAGTTAGTTAGGTAGAGCTAGATTTTCAATTTGTGTGTGTAAATGAAATTGGTTAATTAAGGTTTCTAAGAGTAGACTTGCAGATTTTTATAGACTGTGAAACTTTGTTATCTAGAAGAACATAGTGTATTCAATAGGAAAATATACAATTTAATATGAACACATGTATAGCCAGGTCATAGGAGTACACGATATTTCAGTAATTTAGAGTCAATTACCGTACTTTGCGCCCTCTAAAAGTAGACTTACAGAATTTTCTAGACAGTGAAACTTTGTTATCTAAGAAAACAAACTGTTTTCAATCGTAAAATTAACAATTTAGTTTTAAAGCATGCATACCCAAATCAAAGGACATGGCTAAACATGGCTAGAAACACAATATTTGATTGATTCAGAGTCAAATATAGTACTTTGTGCCCTCTAAAATTAGACTTACAGATATCTCTAGACTTTGAAACTCTTTTATCCAAGAGAACAATCTGAGTTTAATCGGAAAATTTATAATTTAATTTGACCAAATGCATAGCCAGTTCACAGAACATTGCTAAATATAGCGATAATCCCGATATTTCACTGATTCAGAGTCAACTACAGTAATATATAATATATAAAAGCCTCATCACTATTTCTCCAAAACTATTCGTCCAACTCACTTGACATTTTTTTACATCTTAGCCTCTAGAGGCTCACTTAGAAAGGATTATCTTCCCTGACCTTAGGCCTCCAAAATGTCTATGGTATTCTTATGGATTTATATTAATTGATTGATTTATTTGATTAACAGCTCTTAAATAAAAACAAATTGAATAAATATGTAATACCATAAACTTTTAAAATTAAAAATTATTGAGTTAATTAGTATATTATTCATAATATCAGCATATACTATGCAACATTGGATAGTTTAATAAATAATTTTTTTTTTAATAAAGTATTTAGTTTGATTTACTTTAGGTATTTTTTTCTGATGTAATAATGTTCGTGAATTATGAATTATTGGAATTTTTACTTATATTTTGATTTCAAGTCTTCAAACTCAATATTTTGAAAGGTGAAGCAGGTGGGTTCAGTTAGTGTCTGTATATTCGAATTTTAATAAAACAAGGAGATTTTCATAGATATTTGCACATCGTTGAGATTTGGGTACTTACATTTTGGATTTTCTTTAAAGTGTCACTCTTATGGTTGGATTGTATCGTTTCTCTCAGTTTGATCGTTACATTAATTTAAGAATGTGAAATCTTTCCTAAAATATAATTCTAGTTATTGAAAAGTTATTATATATATTGTAGTAGTAGTGTGTCTTTAAAATATTGATATTTGAAGTCCTGTGTATTAAAACTATTAAACTATTCAATTAAAGTTCAAAAAATCAAATATTCTGACAGTACAATTGGTTTTGAAAGCTCGAACTTTTGCAATGAATGAAAAGCTCCGAGTAATTTCTGGAGTTTTCTCATTAAAAACTCAACATTCAACTGTAGTTCCATCAAAAAATAACTACAGTTTAACAATTTCCATTATTTTTTAAGTCAATTTTAAATTGTTTTATGTAAAAAACAAATAACAGTTTTACTAGACATTGTTGTTCTATAACCTAAGCAGTACATTGAGTTCAAAAATATTTATACCGAATGTTTATACTCGTATAAACTAAGACATAGCTACATTTAAGCAGATTTTAGAAACATCGAAATAAGTTGGTCTGTGGCGGCCAGTTGGTGCAGCAGGACTATTGTTATTGTCCCACATTTTATAAGTTTTTCTTGAATTTGTCATTAATTATTTGGAAAAACATATTAATTTTTGAGTAAAATTAAGTTCAGGAAGAAATGGCAACAAATATGAGTGAAATGTGTGGCAACTGCGAGCAGAAATTAACAAAACGGGGAGACTACGCCTTATGCTCGGTATGTAAACAAGGATTACATTTAGACATTTGTAGTATAAGGAAACAAACTTGGAGGTCGTTAGGAGTTAATCAGTCATCCTGGACCTGTGGAAAATGTAGGAAAGCTAAAAAGAGCTCTACCGAGGAACCGGAGGAGGAAAATAACCCCGATGACGAATTTGAGGTTAGTAATAGTGAAGTACAGAAGACCATCTTATCTAAGATAAACAGTTTAATGGGCATCAAAGGACAACTGGATAGCATTGAAAACTCAATTAAATTCCTAGCTGAAAAATATGACAGCCTTATAGCGGAACTGGAGCAAGTGCGTGCAGAAAATAAAGTGCTTAAGGCAGAGGTACAAGAACTAAAAACTAAAGAGAAGTCTAATCACGACCTAACTGAAAAGCTGACTGTAGAATTAGCTGACCTGGACCAGTATAGTCGTAGGTTCAACTTAGAAATACAGGGTCTAAAGACTGAGTGTGATAAAGATAGTGAGAAGGTAGAGGAAGTTCTTCAAAAGGTGGCCAGTAACATCAAGGTGCCGTTTGACCTGCAAACTATCCACCAAGCACACAGACTTCAACCCAGGAATGATGGCAAGCCAGCAACAATCATCGTGCAATTCTTCTCCAAATCTGAAAGAGACCAATGGCTGCAGTGTGGCAGAAGGGCTAAACTGGAAGGAGTTTATTTTAATGAGAATCTCTGCCCATACTACAGACTGTTACTGAAGGAGACCAAAATAAGAGCCAAAACACATGATTATAAATTTTTATGGTTCAGGGGCGGAAAAATCCTGGTGAGGAAGGGAGAAAATGACAAAAACATTCTAGTTATTAAAAGTAAAGAGGACTTAAAAAAGATAAAATGAGTAGAGTAGCATGGTAAACAAAGTAAAAGAAATCTACCCTGTTATAGGGTTAGAGAACGTATATTTTCTCATCTTCCCCTACACCGGGATTTCTTATCTGTTCTACCTTCATATTTTCAATGCTGGCCTATTTTTTAAGGGTGGTGGTTCAATAGATTTACCTCTGCACAATTTTAAATATTTATTTACAAGGTTAGGCTATATTATCTATAGGCCTAAGTATTTATTCTCAGAGGTAAGCCTAGTTAAGTGTTCATTGGTTTCTTTTCTCAATGTCTATTGTTTATCACTTTCGTATTTGCATGGCTCAAAGCATTTATTTATTGTTACACTGATCGCTATATTTTATGCCCTATTATTTTTTCATAAAGTCTATTATGCATGGTTGTCAAATTTATATAGATTTTATTCATTGTTATATTCTTTCATAGTTCATTATTTATTCTTTTTGAATGTCCTGTTCCAAGGGTATTTATTTCTAATAATAGGCTACTTAAGTTACACACTGTTATTTTTCCAACATTTTACTATCTGTTATTTTTGTTTCTGCATGGTTATCAATATTTATTTGTTATAGCTTATAGTGTTTGTTTATTGTTGTCTTGTTTTGGAGATTATTACTTGTTATTTTTGAACTTACAATGTTATAATTATTTATTTGTTAAGTTAGGCTATATTAGGCTAATATCGTTCTTTTGTATCAAGGTTTATTGCTGGTGTTCTTATTGGATTAGATTTAGATATTTATATGTTTCACTAGGCTATATGGTATCAGATTGCATATATAGATTAAAGTTAGGATTAGGAATAGCAATTCAAATAATATGACCCCAGATTTAATAGATAGTAGACTGTTTTTTGACACATACCAAAGTTTTGACGAATGGTGCAAAAGCGTAAAATATTTGGATAATAGGTGTAGTATAGAAATAGTTTACCTTAACATAAGATCAATTAGAAAGCACTGGGATAATTTGAAAATACAATTAGCAATAGGTAATGTTACTGTTGATCTACTGATTTTATCTGAGGTGTCCTGTGACCTAAACGAAATAGCTGTATTTAATTTGGAAAATTTCACAAAAATTGTTAAACTAAGGGAAAACAAAGACGGAGGGGGCCTAGTTATGTATGTAAATAATAAAACTTTGAACTTTACTCCTACAGATTTGCATGAAATTGCAACGTATGAACACATAACTGGAGAGCTGGAGATAATTGGGTCCAGAAGCCGAGGCAAACTTGGAATCCACGCAGTGTATAGACCCCACCTCCTCTAGCGGATTTCCCCTTCCTCAAGCTATTCAGGAATTTGAAACTACTTTACAAGCATTAAACTCATATAAAAATTTAATATTCATTGGAGATACTAACATAAACAGTAAAGATAAAGACATTTTAAATGTACATAGATATGAAGCTGTTCTAGCAGTATGGTATATGGTATGGAAAGAGCAATTTGGGATTACACCAGAGAAGAAATTAGACTGGATACTGTTGTAAAATCATGCATTGATCATATTTATTACAAGTTTGATAGGCCTATTGAAAATATTTTTTCTGGTGTTATAAAAACAAAGATCTCAGACCACTATCCTATAATTGCTAGAATTGTAATGGAGGAAGGAGGAAAAGGAGACGCAGAGGTAGAAAAATTTGAAAAAATAAATGAATCGCTGCTTAAAGAGAGATTGTTACGAGACAACTTGGATTTAATTGCAGAAAACAATGTTAACAGAGGGTTTGAAGAGTTAATTAGGAAATTTAGACTCAATTATGAAAAATGTAAAGTAACAATCACTAAGAAAGGTCGTGGGGAAACTGGGCAAAGCCAAAAGTCAAATATTTTGAAAAAAGAATGGATGACACATAGAATTTTGCAATTAATTAAGGAAAGGGATAGAATTTTTCATTTTTGGAAAGGGGACCCCTCAAATCAAGGACACAGAAACTTGTATAAATGACTTAGAAACAAAGTAAACAGTGAAATAAGATATAACAAAAATAATTTTTATAAGCAATTGTTTGAAAAGAATAAATATGATGCAAAAAAAGTATGGCAAAATGTGAATAATTTACTTGGTAGAGAGAAAAAAGGTAATACTGACAGGACAGTTGAAACAGCTATGGGAAAACTTATCAGTAAAAATCAAATAACTAATGGCTTTGCTCAGTATTTTGTTGAAGGGGTAGAGTTTTTAAAACATACATGCAATTTCAATCAAAATCATGATATTATGCTCACTGAGATTAATTTGAGATCTCAAAATAAAAAGCCTGAATATTTTCTACTAATACCGAAAGCTACCAAGGACATAATTTTGATTATAATTAAAAAAATGAATAAAGACAAGGCACCTGGTGTTGATCAAATTAGAATGAAAGATTTACAGCTGATTGCGGATATAATAGCAGAGCCTTTGGCCAGACTAATAAATAAATCAATAACTGAGGGTATATTTCCAGAATGTTTGAAAAAGGCAGTAATTAGACCAATACATAAAAGCAAAAGCAAGAAAGAATTTTATAATTATAGACCAGTGGCTATTCTTAGTAGTATTGATAAGATATTTGAAAAATATGTATCAGAAGTCCTGAATAAATACCTGATGGAAAATAATATCCTAAATCGCAGGCAGTTTGGTTTTAGAAAAAAGCTCAATACCCAGCTTGCCTTGGAGGAATTTGCAAATGAAGCAAATGAAGTGATGGATTCTAAAAGTCATGGATTGGGCCTATTTATTGACTTCTCCAAGGCGTTTGACACCGTTGAGCATAAACTAATTTGTAAAGCGTTGGAGAGGATAGGTGTGAGGGGTCCCTATCTAAATTGGTTTAAGAGTTACTTACATAATAGAACATTTGTAGTAAAGTTATTTAACAATTTCAGTGATGAAAAATATATTAATTATGGAGTACCCCAGGGTAGCCAGCTTGGACCGACATTATTTATCATATATCTAAATTAAATACTGAGTCAAATGAAGAACTGTCAGATATGGGCCTATGCAGATGATATTTTGTTATTAGCAGTGAACAGAGATTTAAATATAGCTGAAAGACATTTACAAGATGATTTTAAAACTTTTACCAAGTGGGCTCATGATAATGGTTTGGTGATAAACAGTAAAAAAACCTGCATAATGCATTTCTGTCCAAAAAACTTGAAATTTGATAACAACATCAAAATTGCATATCATAATTGCAAATGTCTACACAACATAGAAAACTGTAACTGTGAAAACATAACGATGGTGGAGAAGACAAAATATTTGGGTCTAACGGTTGACATTAGATTGACATGGAAGGATCATGTGTCCACGTTACATAAAAAACTTAATCCATGTGTAGATGTATAGATTAAAAAATAAAGTAAACCAAAAGGTTAAAATTAGTGTTTATAAGGCACTTATTGAGTCAAATATGATGTATGGTGTTTCGGTATGGGGGACAGCAGCAGAATGTCATCTTAATTCAATAACTATACTTCAAAAAAGAGTTTTGAAGACTCTCTTTAAAAGCAATATTGGTCCCAACCTAGGCATAGATGAGAATAATGAGTTTATTTACATGGGCCTATTAACAGCTAAAGGTCTTTACATACTTAATATGTTAATTAAATACTTTGGAGAGAGTGAATATAAGATACCGTACAGTAGAACATTTAACACAAGGAGAGTGATTAAATATGTAACTCCAACTCCTCGTACACAGTATGGTAAAAGATTGCCAAAATATACTGTTCCCCATTTATTCAATCAGCTACCAAATAATATTGATGAAGTTAGCAGCATGAAGTATTATAAGGAAAAAGTTAGGCTATGGCTATCTGAGACTACTCTGTTGATGTGAGACTAACTAGAAACTTACCTGAACCGATATCCACTAGAACGGATAGTGACCATAAACAACAAAACACATTATCACTATTACTTCACTATTACTGCACTATTCACTGCACTATTACTTCACTATCACTTCACTGTCACTAATGATTAAGTACAAACAAACACATACAAACACTGGTTAAAACACAATTTACAACACAAGACACTGTGACAATACTTACTCCACACATCAGTCACTAATGCTAACTACTTGACAAATAAACAGGTATATAATAGAACCCATACAGCACTGCAAATCACAGACACTGAGACATAGGACTAGCTTGAAAGACAATGATCATATACCTTGTACACTGTTGGTAACTATAAACATACACGGTATTCAAGTAAATAATATAAATATTGACTCATAGGGTAAAGAAACACACCAAAAGTAAAACTATGATTGGGTGAGTAAAAGGTAACCTCTTTGACGTTTTAAGGTTATGTTGCTGTTGTGATATAGGGCTTGTTTACCTTTCTCCTTGAGGTGGACAGACGGTCCAAAGACGTCTGGAGACAGGCACAGAGATATGACTTCTTTTTCCATGCATATATCTTGATGAGTTATCTGTTTTCTATGCATTGATTGGGTGATAAGCACAGGATATATGTAGGGAATAGTTTATTAATTTATTGTTACTGTTAACTATGTTTGCTCGCCTTGTATTACTAAATTACTAATAGTATATTATTTATTGTTATTGGTTATTAATAATTTATTTATATCATATGTTACTTTATTATTGCTAGGTATTTATTTGCAGCAGGATAGATCTGCAGTTGCTTGTAAAGAGAAAATTATGATAAGTTGCCTGCCCCTGAACCGCCACAGTAATTAAAATTGTTACAAATTCCAATACTGTATATTTCAAGAGTAAGAAATGGACCCCACCGACAAGTTTTTTGTAACTTGGTGGGACCAAACAATTGTAAACAAATTGTTAATAAATAAATAAAAAATAATAAAAAAAAAAATAATTAATTAAAAAGGTGACTACCACGATAAAGTAAATAATGAAACTTATGTTAAGTCGCTTTGAGAAAATTTGTGCCAAATTTACTTCCTAATTTGAAGTGGTTGTTGAATGCGTCATATCACAATGAGCAAGTGAATAAATGTCCCAGTTTGAACAGTACTAAAGATGATATGCAAATATGGCTGTCGGAGAATAAAATACAATATTCACATTTCATGCTAACAGTTTAACTGTATAATTTGAATAAAATTTATCAAAACTATAACGTTAAATACATCAATGACGATATTACCATCGACATGGTTGTACATGGTCATGACATTTTAAGACTTCCTCCATACCAACCTGAGTTCAATATAATAGAGCTAATTTACAATGCCAATAATTAAGTAGCAGCTCACAATGTAACGTTAAATTTCCATGATTATGAACGTTTCAATAAAGGTTTGCCTCAGTTACCAAGATTGGAAAAAAACGTAAGAGAAAGGTAAAACATTTGAGGACAACTTTATTGGAAATCTTGCAGATTTAGAAGATACAAGTGAATGTTTTGTTATTAGCCTTTAAACCAAATAAAATGAAGAACAAGATAGTCTTTCAAGTAAATCGGAAGAGAGTTACGATATTGTTAATGGAATATAAAAAACAATTATAATGTTCGAGATCAATGAGTTATAATCATAATATTTTGTCATTATGGTCAAATTGACGTGAATGTTTGCCACACTTACAATTTGTTGTTCGTTTTATTTTGATTATTTAGTTTTTAATTTTATTTTTTGCACGAGTTTCCTCTTATAGTATTCTCTGTAAGTAAGGGTGAATATCAATAAATTATAATTTTTGTAACATGAAGATTGAGTCATCATTACCTTGAAGGTTTGACCAAAGAGACTATTATAGCCCTTTTATTAGATCTGATCAATCTTTTCAGTTCATTAGCACCAACATTTCCAAATATTTTTTATAAAAACATAGTGTGAAGTTTTTAGACATAAAAAGTTTCAATTATGTTAAAAAATAAAGCTATAACCAAATAGTTTCCCTAGGATTTCATTTATTATATAAAACTGGTTTACGAAGAAAATTGGTTTACTTGAACCATTCTGTACCCCTCCCATTCGTTATATTAATTGTCTAAATTAGAATTTCCCAATCCAACTTATCTGTTGGTCACAATAGAGTTATTTTTAACTTGCTTGCTTTGTATCTTCACCTTGCCACTATTTCCAGTATTACCTTTTTAAATTAAAGTATTGCAAGAATATAAAATAAGTATTCAATACCAATCATCTAATATCAATCAACTGAATTATGTTTTATTGTTCAATGATTAAATAAAAGGTATTATAAATAACCGGTTTTCAATGAGAAAGCTAGATTTTTAGATTTAGATTGAAAGGGGATGTACAGTTGGTCCAGCCAACCCTTGCAACGAAGCCTAAGGCTTTTTGTGCCAATCCCGGTGCCTAATCGTCGTAAAGCTGGCAATCCTTGACCAGGTCAAGGAGCTTATTCACTAGATTAGTAATTTCCAACTGTCCCAGAGGTGAGCCTTCAAAAAGTACTCTTCTCCTGGCACCAAGGGCCTCACACTCCATGACAATGTGTTCTGCCGACTCTTCGTCCTCCCCACAGAGGCGACAGATGGGATCCTCCGTAAAGAGTCCCACCGTTCTTTGATGCCTCCGGAATTTGCCGTGGCCGGTGATGAGTCCCACCACCAGCTTAACGTGCGGTTTACTCAACCCAAGATGAGAAAGCTATGTTGTATTATCCACACAAGCACGATCGAACAAACTTTTTAAACATGGCTGCCAAATTAAATAAGATTTTGAACAGACTGTACATAATAGACGTCGGAGATATATGGTAGGGGATATTCACTATCTCACTTCCACTACCTCTCCTATACGCCTAACACTATGGCCTGGTCTGTATTCAAATATTGTTACCCTATTGTTTTAACGTATTACGAGGCGTTAAATACGTATTATACATATTATATAAATTATTCCAACACGTGACGTCAGAAGACCACTGCTCCATAGCAAAGGGATCAAATAAATCGGTTTGTCTATTTTAGCTGTA